>PVKB01007478.1:0-33965 GCA_004027205.1 Ctenodactylus gundi | reverse complement strand
GTCTCCAATTTCTCCCCGTGATCCTCCTTTTCAGTGTTTTCTCATGAACTTCACATCACGAGCTACGGGAAAGGCATTTGGCATGTTTTCCCCTATGGATTCACATGTCGTTTTGTTCCAAGAGAAAACTGTGCTGCATGGTTTTCCAAGTATATGGAATTTTGCATGAGTTCAGCACTGTAGGCTGTACTGTTCTATAGCCTTGGTCCTTTCACCTCGTATTTTCTACCACATACATGTTCTAGGTCTACCTCTTTCTGTGACATCTAAACACCAACTACTTGGGGGAAGAAGGATTCTGCTCATCATAACACAGAGCATCTCGGGAAAGAAAGAGCCGTGAACCCCTGACTGAGGGATGCCATGCCGTCCTCACTTCCCCTAGCATCAACATCAAACACGGGATGTTGACTTGCTACCACTTCAACTCGAAAAGTTAACGCTATAAGCTAGCTACAGGTTTTCACTGTAAGATTGCAATGACTGACATGATTTGCTATGGGACAAACACGTGTCCATTGTTAAGACTAGAAATAACTAGCACTGCAGGAGACAGGCAAGAGGGGTGTTGTTGTCAGTTTTCTACACGTAAACTTCTAGCTCTCCTCCACACACAGCTTTCAGGGGAGAGAAAGAGGCTTACCTATACAGAAAGAGGTAATCTCAGCTGATCCTGCTAGCCGGTGCTCAGCATGGCGCCGAAAGACCCTCCAGCCCTGTAATGCGAGCGCCTGGTTGTCCAATAATTCGAGTGTTTTCTAAACATGCTCGTGTTAACATGCGATTCCCTGAGGGAACACCTCAGAGCCCAGAAGGTGTTTCTCCCTGCATAATTGATCACCACCACCACTTGGGAATGGGGTTGTCAGAATCTCCCTTCCAAATGGACGTATTCCTAGAGCATGGGTGTTTATTATAGGACGGAGAGGGACGTGTCAAAATTCATTTTCAGAAAAATGTGTTAGAGAATGGGAAGCACTTCCTTGGAAATCTTACTAACCTCCTCCTCCATAGCTTGTGGAGTGTTGGGAATGCCACACAGACATGTTAACCCACCCCCACTAATCAGGTGGTGCATCGTGAACTTGAAAGCTCACATATCTTTTCAAGGCATTTTTGCAAGTATCAGATACCTGGGTAAAGCCAAGTTCCTCTGAAAATTTGAGAATGGATTAAAACTGAATCCCTGACATCTGGTGACCTAAAATCATCTCATAAATCTAAAGTTGGACTTGAATACCACAAGAGAGGGCACCTTTTGGAAGCAGTCAAAAGATGAGGTACCAGGGTGCTCTATGGCTTTTGCCTAATGGATTTAACTACTTTTTAAAAATAATTTCAGAGGACATTTTAGTGGAAAACAGTCCTTTTTCTTTTTCCTTTTTTTGCTTTGTTTTCTTTTAGGGTTGTAGCATATTCCCCATTCATGCTACTTACACTTAGATAAACGATAGATAGAATTTTAAGATATGAAAAAATAATATGGTATGGGCTTGTTGTAAAAGTCTATAGACTTCATAACATCTCTTGAGTTGAAGAAATTCTGCTATTTTAAATATGCTCATTTCTGCTGAAATGAGCATGCCAATGGCTAAATCTTACAAGGATTCTAATGATGTATGGAAAGATGAGTATTATACCAGTCATAGTTTAGCACAACACAGTCTTTTGAGTGGAACACAAAGAGACAAACAAGCTGGCCTTGTGAGTGGGTGTTGGATGAACATCATGTGTCCTGGAGACTGTCACCTGTGTGACTTGTCCCTGGTTGTCCTTGGGTTCTGTTTTCCTTTCAGTGGTACTCCTGTGCAGAATACCAGGTATGGACAGCAGGTGGCACTCTTCTATCCACTTATGGTTCCTACAGGGAAGTTATGCAGAAAAATGTTGTTAACATGGGGGTGGTGGGGGCACAGAATCCAAGCCTCTGTGAAAGCGTGTATGCAGTGGAATGCTACATCAGATTACACAAAGTGTGGCAAACCATTATGGAATAGTTCTCGGTGATGTTCAGTTGCAAGAGTAAAGTAAATTTAAGACTGGCATGCATTGAAAATTCCCCCAAAATAGGGCAGACACACAGGCATGTGTCCCCTTCTTAGTCAGGATGAACAGATTCTATAAGGATTCCTAGGGACTGCTTATGAACAGGAGCATTTGGGCAATTGGCAGTTACGTTCTAATTTTTCCTCATCAGGCAATGATGACTGCTTCGTCATTCTGATCTGCTGCAGAGGAATGCATAATGTGTTACCTTATACTCTGTTGTGCTGTACTTAAGAGAATCCAGTGGGAAAAGTTCTGTCTTTCTCGATGTTCTTAGGACTGTTTTTTTTTTTTTTTTTTTTTTTTTTTTGGAGTAAATGTGGTTATTGAGGCTGGCAGCTTCTACTTTTTCCACTTTGTTATTCAGATCAGCAGCAGTCAAGTGAGATATGTATTCCCTTTTCCTGAACAAAACTTTTCTAATCTTCTTACTGACTAGTCCAGAAAATTATTTTTCTATGATGTGAATCAATAAACCTCTTCTTTGGGCAGTGTGGGCCTGGTTTCCTGTGTTCATTTAGCAGAAGCCCACAGGTCCTGTTGGGTGACATTTTACCGGCTAGGTAAATGAAGCATTGGGATCGTGTTGTTGTTAAGTCCAGCCAAGATTTATATTCATTTCAATTATTATTGTTGTGGTAAATTATGATTCTTTTTCTTTCTTCTACTGCCTACATCCCCGATCCTTCATCCTCTGATGTCCTTTTATCCTCCCTCTTATCTCCCTTTGCCTTCTGTCGCCTCTTGACAAGCCCTCTCTTTTCTCTCATCTACTCCACCCCACAAGTGTCTCTCTGTTTCCCCTTTACTTTTGCCCTCTTTCCAGAACATTTTCTTTTTCCAAAAACACTCTGTGGTTTAGGGCTTCTTTTTTAGCACATAAAATCTACCAAAACCCTAGAAAATAAATGTTTATATTTATAAATATTATCAAAGGTGAGGAGCCATTCTTTTAGGTCTGGAACATACTCTGTTCCTGCATTAGATGTAACTTTGGGAAAATTTCTCACCAGTTACTCACTGTTACAGTTTGAATCTGAAGTTTCCCTCAGAATTCTCATGTATTTGGATGTGGTGGGATATCAATGGAGCCATATGCTGTTAGAGGTGGGGCCTGTTTGGATGGGACAGAAAACTGGTGCTTGATCTGGAGGGGGTGGTGCACTGAGACACGACATGGAAGGCTATATGCTAACCCCAACCCCCCCTTACTCACTTGGCTTCCTGTTTGCCATGAAGTGGACAGCTTTGCTTCAACTAAGCCTCTGCCATGTGCTTCCACCATTGCCAGCCACCCATGGATAGATTGCGACCTTCTAAAATAAATCTTTTCTACCAAATTGTGGATGTCAAGTACTCTGTCCTAGTAACAAGAAATTAACTAAGGCAGAAGTTGGCAACAGAGAAGTGGAGTCATTGCTGTGACATTACCTGTCAACACAGCTTAGAACCTTTTGGAACTGGTTTATAGGAGGAGTTTGGAAGAGTTTGAAGAGAGAAAGGTGAAAATGCTGTGAACAGAGTTCAAAGGGAGACTCTGGTCAGAGCCAGAAGACCAGAGTGCTGATAGAAGTATGGATTGTAAAGGCCAGGCTCAACAAGTTTTAGATGGGAAGGAGGAGTTTATTCGAAATAAATAGCTCTAGAAACCATGCTTTATACTATGCTTTAGAGAAAAGTGTCCCCATCTGAAACTTTTCCTAAAACTGGGATTAAGCGCAATGGAGTACTTAATAGGATGGAAGAAATTTCAAGACACCCCAATGTTTTGGTTGTCACATGGAAACCATTTGCAGCTTTTAGCCAGCTGTACATTAAGAATCATGAAAAATGAAAAATGGTAGAGAAAAAAAGACACAAAAAGTTTACAGTTTAAAGAAAAAAACATGCTTGTTGAAGTGGTTAACATTAAAAGGAAATTAAGTATTCTGCATCAGGAATACAGGAAACATGCCTTGAGGGCATCTCAGAAATCAGCAAGACTTCACCTTCTGCTGATTCAAGGGTGGAAAGACTAAAGACTATTCTCTGAGAAGAGTACCCTAGGGTAGGCTGTGCAATCAAAAAAGGTTGTATTTGCCAGTTTAGCCATGAAGGCACTTGGAGGTTGCTGCAGCTATTGTCTAAGGAAGCCAGACAACTGCTAACACCAGTGGCAGACCTTGGTGTCACTCATTGGACTGATCTGACAGGCACTCAGAATGTAAGAATTGTGGGTTCATGGACACTCCCACCCAGCTTTCAGGAGAATGCCTTGGAGGCCAGGTAATGCCCCCATGGGAGGACAGTGAATAAAGTTGTGAAAATGAAGCCCAAAGAGCAGGCAGTGGTCGCCTGTTAATTGGAGATGTCAGGAATATGGATCATCTGCAGAAGCATGCCACAGCGTATGAGCCAAGCCATTCTCCCACCCCTTCCCAAAAAAATCCTATGGTTTTTGTGTTCTTGATATATATCATTCTCTCTGGAGTTAGACGGTATCTTAGTGATGTTTGGATTTACATTTCTCTTATGGCTAAGGATGTTGAACATCTTTTCATGTATTTATTGGCCATTTGAACTGCATCTGAGAACTGCCTATTCATTTCTCTTGCCCATTTTTCAGTTGGAACTTTGATTTTGAGAGGTTTACTTTCTTCAGTTCTCTGCATATTTTAGTTATGAACTTCCTATCTGAGATATTGGTGGTGAATATTTTTTCCCAATCTGTTGGTTCTCTTTTTACAGTTGATAATTTCCTTTGCTGTGCAGAAACTTTCAAATTTGACATAATCCCAATTTGTTATTTCTGGGGGATATTTATTTTGCTTTTGGTGTCTTATTAAGAAAGTCCTTGCCTGCATCTATGTCTTTTAGATATTTGCCTAATTTGTCTACCAGGAGGTTCAGTATTTCAGTTTTAATATATAGATAGGTCTTTGATCTGCTTTGATTTAATTTTAGAGCATGGTGCCAGGTGTGTATATATAATCATTTTTCATCATGTGGATGTCCAGTTTTCCCAGCACCATTTGTTGATGAGGATATCTTTTGCCAGTGTATGCTTTTGGCTTTTTTATTGAAGATGAGGTAGCTGAGGTTATTTGAGTTTGTCTCTGTATCCGCAATTCTATTCCTCTGGTCTATCTGTCTGTTTTTGTCCCAGTAGCATATAGTTTTTATATAGTTTTTACAACTATTGCTTTATAGTATAACTTGATGTCTGGAATTGTAATGCCTCCTGCCTTAGTCTTGTTACTCAAGATTGGTTTGGCTATTCTAGTTCTCTTCTGGTTCCATATGAATTTAAGGATTATTTTTTCAAGTTCTGTGAAAATATTGTCAGTATTTTCATAGGAATTGCATGAATCTGTATATCAGTTTTGTCAATTTAGTCATTTTAAGGAGGTTGTTGGGAAAATGAACCCTCCTGCACTGATGGTGAGAATGTAAACTGGTACAACCACTGTGGAAAGCAGTATGGAAGTTGCTGACTGGAAAAAAATACCCCCTTCAATCCAGCAATATCTCTTCTGGAAATTTTCCCAAAAGAGATAAAACAAGATATAACACAGATACATGTATACTCACGTTCATAGCAGCACAACTAACAAGAGCTAAATTGTAGAATACACAAAAGTACCCTTCAACAGACCAATGGATACGTAAATTGTGGTACTTATACATAATAGAATACTATTCATCTTTAAAGACAGATAAGTTGAAGGCTTTTGTAGGTAAATAGATGTAACTTGAGACCATCATGCTTAGTGCAGTGAGTCAGAAGCAGAAGGTGAAATAACAAATGGTCTCCTTGATATGAGAAACCTAGATCACAATTATATTATAGAATTAATTGAGGGGAATAATGGAAACTAGAGGGGGGAGCTAGTGGGAGGTTTGAAAAGGGAGAGAAGAAGAAGTTGTAATTTTGCCATGATATGTATATGCACAAAATACTCAAGATCAATGTAAACTTTACGTATTGCATTTATACATATCAATAAAATGAGAGGGAAGCTATCAACGTTGCAACCAGAGGTAATGCTGTAGGGGCAGGGCTACTCAAGCCCTTTGGAGCTCACGTCTCCCTACCCTTTTCTACAAATGCTGGACGAGGAACTGCAGGATATAACGGAACTACAGGATTTAATCCTTGCCCTGCTGGGTTTAGAACTTTTTTTAGTCCAATTGCTTCCTATCCTCCTATTCCTCTATTTTGGAATGGGAATTTTTACTCTGTGCCACTGTATGTTGAAAATGTTTTACTTTTTATATTTTTATTTTCACAGGAGCTTAAGACTAAGAATTTGCCTTGAGTTTCAAAGGAGCCTCTGGACTTGAATATTTTAGCAGTGCTTGAAATGTTAAGACTTTGTAATTCTTGGAGAAGGACTAAATGCATTTTGCATAAGATGGTAAGTATGAGTCTTTCGAGGGCTAGAGGTAGAATGCTGTGATTTGGATCTGGAATGTCCCTCAAAAGCTTCGTGTATTTGCATGTGGTGGGATACCTATGGAATAATGTGTAAGTGGTGGGACCAAGTCAGAAGGGGTGAAAATTTGTGACTTGACCCAGAAGTAGTGAAACAATGAGGCTTGATATGGAAAGGGCAGATGACTGGGACATGACCTGGTCAGATGACTGGGACATGACTTGGAAGGGTATATGGCAGCTGTGCCCTTTCTTGCTCACTCAACTTCCTGTCTGCTGTGAATTACACAGTTTTTTTTTTCAAATGGGCTTCCATCATTTTCTTCTGCCTTTATTTGCTGGGTATGAATCAACTGAGACCTTCTGAAACCATGAGCGAAAATAAATCTTTCCTTCTTTTCCTTTGTGGATGTTGGGTATTCTATCTCAACAACGAAAAAGTAATAAGACAGGGGCTGGAGAAATGGCACAGTAGTTTAAGTGCTTGCCTTGCAAGTACAAGGCCCTGAGTTCAATTCTCCAGCACCACATAAAGCTAGACGTTGTGGCCCACTTCTATAATCCCAGCCCTCAGGAAGCTGAGGCAGGAAGATTGCTGTGAGTCCAAGGCCAACCTGGGCTACACCAGTGAGTTCAGGACAATCCTGGGCTACAGAGAAAGACTCTGTCTCAAAAAAGAAAGAAAGAAAGAAAGAAAGAAAGAAAGAAAGAAAGAAAGAAAGAAAAGCAAAAAGAAAGTAGCTAAGATTAAGACAGACACAAATATAGATCAAGACCCATCTGGTTTCTTGAGCAACTTTACTCACACACCTGATGGGGCAAATTAATTTTTTTAGATCCCATCAAAAAAAGAGAACATCTATGTGAACCTGGGGAAAGTGATCTCTATAAGCATGTACACTTTAGAGCCATAAAAACTTTAAACAAAATGATATTCTATAACTTGTTTTTATCTTTTCCTAACCTCTCAAAACTGAAGGGCATGAGCTTGGTCCACCTAATGGCCATGGCTGCCATTTTTGGGTGGCTGGAAGACAGTCCTAAGCCATGCAGATTCAAGTGGCCATGTAAATAGTGGCTAATGCCACCTAATGGAGCTCGGTAACGTCTATGATTTCTAATTGAAAAAGAAATTCTGGGGTTTTTTTTGCATTTATATTCTTTCTCTGTCTCCCAAAAGAATAAAAGACACTTCCCCTTCCTCTGATCTCCTTTATTTTCTGTTTTTATCCCAATCTAAGACTTTCATTCCTTGAGGAAATCAGATTCTTTAATTTATTTGTGATATTAGCTATCTGGGACAATGGGGATGGACAGACTTTGAGCTCTTTTGTCTCAAAAGGTATTTATGTTGCTATGGTGAGGAGGGCTCTCTCTTCATGCATTTTGTCAATATGCTGAAGTCAAAAGGAAAAAAAAAGCCTTAGCCGCTGGAGATAATCCAGGCTCAAATTGTGGTTCTCTCTCTCTCTCTCTCTCTCTCTCTCTCTCTCTCCTCTGAGGCTAACAAGGCAGCTTACTGTAGGGATATCATGTTTCAAGACAGAGAAAGAAGACTAATTTTCTGTGTCTGAGAGACTCAAAGATCCGCAGGTGACAGCCTCCCTCCACAAGAACAATTATGTAAGGCAGTATTCAACGAAATGACATTATTCACCTTTAACTTAAAAACAATACAGATCATCTAACAAGATTTAACTGCAATAAAACATCACTTCATTGCCACTAAAGATAGACCCAAGCCATTGGTGTCATTCACCACCCATTATAAGGACACTAATAGCTAGAGCCCACTAAATTACTAACATGAGGAAGAGGGTTCGTTTCTCTTCTTTCTTCAACAGATCCTTTGTTAATTCCTGCTGAATCTGTTCGCTCATACCATGTGGCACCAAGAATGCACAATCGTAGTCCAGAAATGCAAAATCTCCATATAAGACACCAGACTCAAGAAAGAGCACAATGCTCCTGGTTCAAGAGACAATGATGACATCAATTACCAGGATTTTAGAATAACCTGGGGTGAATTAAAGCATCCTACATGCATGGAAGCAAGAACTCTTGGTCTAATAAGTGTCTCAGTGACCCATAAATATTTATTTCTTGTGATTTTTAAAAATAACTGCTAAGTCTAAAAACACTCTCAGGGCAGTGGTCATGGTCACAGTGCTTCATTGATCCAGATTTCCAATCAGTCACATGGAACCCCTTTTCAGACAAACTTGACAAAGGCATCTGGCTCACAGCCACCCACTCCTTTATCCCAATCTCTGTTCCCCTGATATTTGATATATTTCCAAGGGAATTGTCATAAAGTGACACTTAAATTCTCTTTAATTACCTAACAGAAGGACCTAGTCCAACATATTTAGGAACATGGCCCCCATAGTCCCAAGTAAGCTTTATCCATGCTTACTATCTGGAGAAGGTAGGTGGCTAAACCATAGGGCAGAAAAGAATAGACACATATTAATTTTCACTTTTACATATCTTATTATTTTATTGTGTTATGCCTATTTCTTTAACCTTGTTTTAAAACAAAAAGAGGGGGATTGTTGGAATGCAGGAGACTGACGACTAGAGCTTTATTCTGCCACTTCCCTTGACAATGGGGTCTCAAGAATGTGTCACCACAAATCCGTCAATCTCAACTGTAGCATTGTACACCTGTAGCGGTTGCAGAGCAGATCTGTAAAGCCAGCTGCCTCCTTCTACCTGCCTGCTAGATAAATGATTGATAAGAAAATGATCTGCCACGTAATTTTGTTTTTTTATCCATCTATATTTTGTGTTACCACAATCAATCACTTTGAATGTTCCAAGTCTGCTTTTGGAAGTTCTCTGTAAATGACTCAATGCCCTTAAGGGCTTTTTCCACTCATGATATCCTTTCTTCCCCCAAATAAATATAAGAGACCTCTGCTGAGGGATACATGGTCAATTCACCCGCTTTCCCAGGGGATGTACCCATATAGACACCACCATATCCCTGAGTCTTTGAGACTGACAATCTTCATCTTGTGTCCCAAAACTCAGCATAAGTGGAAAGAGGATGTGGAAGTTCCCTTGCTGCCGCCACTGGAAATCCGAGTGTGGGCCTGAGTCTAGCATCACGAAAGCTTCAGCTATCTGATTTGAGGGCAAATAGAAGAGGGGGAGTGATTGATTATGTCAGGGCAGGGCGGCTGGGTCACTGTTCTGTAGTAACAGCCAGTTGAAATTTGCCATTTCAGCCAGCCTGCTATGGCTTCCGTAACCACAGTCACTACAATCTTTCTTGGTCCGAGAGCCACCTGCTTCCAACCCAGTCCTCTGGGGTCTTACTGAATTAATGTCAGCTTGCTCCCTCGTTCCAGCTTGTTTGGTTTTGTTCTTTATGATAAACAGCCTAAACTTTATCTTTCCATCTAAAACAGTATGCATTTATACTTGGTAATTGGTAAGTCCAGACTTTTGAAAATATAGCTAGATAGATGATAGATAGACAGGCAGACAGATAGATAAATGATAGATATAGATATAGATTAGATTAGATATAGATATAGATATCAAAGCCCTTCTGGAATGGCATGAGCAAAATACAGCTGTTGTGTATGTTTTTTTCTCCCTTTCTGATCTGTTGTGCTTTCAGAGGCTCAGAGCCAGGAAGAAGCTGTGCACCAGGGACAAGGATACACTCTTTCTATGTTTAAAATAACAATAAAAATGATTTTTACATATCTAGGAGGGACACTGGACTAGTCATGACAGATACTGGAGCAGACATAAGTTTGACCTCAGGTAAAAGCAGTCCACCAAACTTAACCTACTAAAATTTGGGGCAAATGATATGCACAGTCTGACAAATAGCAGAAAGCTGAAGTTGAGAATAAGTTCAACTCTAGGAAAACTAGAGAAAGCCTGCCCAGTCTTGGGAAAATTGGAGCATTGTTGGAACAGATGTAATATCTGATTCTGAGTAGTGGGAACCTAAAGAGAATCTTGCCTTCTTTATTTTCTTCTCTCTGTATCTCTTTTTAGAAGTACACAAAAGAAATTTTGAATAACCACTGTATATTTTACTACACTGTGGGTAACTCAACTTATATCTCTGAAACATCACTTTCAGAGTATGCTTTACAAAATTGGAACCATTTTAAAGTAGAGTATGTAGTCAAAGAAAAGAAGGATTTTGTTCGTTTACAACTCAGTTTGGATTCAATATGAGTTAGAAAATGTGAGGGCATGGCTTAAAAAATAAAACCTTAAATTTTAATATAATTCTCCAACTAGATTCATTTTGTAAGAAGGAATGAAAATGGACAGAAGTCCTACGTATCCAGATTTTTATGGCATGATTTCAAGATCCAAAATTATGTGAATCTTGCACAATCTTCTCATGTACCTTTAGAACGAGTTAAAACAGAACTTTTTGAAGATAAGCTCTTAAGTGCCCTAAGGACAATAACGCAAAAGTCTATAGCCCCAGCAGCAGAGCCAATAGTGGCTCCAGAGACACCTGAAGGTATCTCTGGTCTCAGTTCAGCAACTTTCTCTATTCCATCATCTCTCAAAACTTCTTCCGCTAATCCAGTCCTTATAAACACATCTATCTGCCATTATCAAAGGAATCTATCCCTCTTGGTGTGATAAGAACTTGCACCTTTTACCACCTAACTCTCTCAAAACCTAATATATGCCCGCTTCAAGAAATCTTGGTGGGGCATGATAATGTGTGAGAATACATATCCCTTCTCCATGAGTGGTGTGGTTCAATGTAAACAAAAATTGGGGCAGTTTTGGAAGATTCAAGTAAATTCACAGATGAGTTTGAGACGTTCACTATGGCATATCTAAGTACTTTTTGCTAGGAGCTGCAATCCTGAACAAAAGGTCCACATGTGAGTGGCAGCACAGTCACAGGCTGATAAAGATGTCAGGGATAACAGCAAAGACAGTTCCTGTCCTCTATACGATCTGGGTTAGCAATACTAGATTAGAGACGAGGGATTTGCAAAGTGCAATACAATGATTTATTTAATTGAGTGACTAAAGGGATGCATAATTAAGGCAGTGAATTATGAAAAGATTAGAAATCACCATGCAAAAGGAATAAAATTCTGCCCTGTTTCTGAGATACTTAATATTTCTGTAAACACACTAAAATTGACCCTAATTCAGAGGCAGGAGAAACTGTATTAAGAACATACTTTGTTCGCCAGCCTGCCCCAGATGTTCAGAAAAAACTGCAAACATAGGCTATGGGTGCTCAAACTACTACGAATGAACATTTTAACTTGGCTTTTGGGGTCTTCAGCAATAGGTTCAAGTAGAGGCCACTGCTTTGGTGTGGGGGAAATGACTGTGGGCGCAGGAGTAGGCCCCAACACCCTAGTTGCAATAAAGGGGAATATTAGAAGAACAGATTGCTACCACTGCTGTAGAGAAGCTGAAACTGAAATAAGAACTGCAGCAAGTGAGATCCTTTTGTGCCTTGGATGTGCCCTCTCTGCAAAGAAGAAAAAATGGAAGTGAGACTGTCCTCTTCTCCAAAGAGAAAAAAAACCTTCCTTCCATGATGGCTGCTCTGGATACTAAAGATGCCTAAGGACTTCCAAAGCCCCTCTCAACAAAGTGGAGGTTACTCTGGAAGAGCCTTGGGTAACTCTTCATACAGTAGGTAAAAATATGCTTTATTTCAGATAGCAGGTCTTCATTTTTTGCCTTGCTTAAATTTCCTGGACTTCTTTTTAATAAGACCTGCATTATAATTGGTATTGATGGTACCCCTATGTCCAAATTCTTTACAATGTCTTTAACATTCAAATTTGGACAACTGACTGTTCTGTAAGCCTTTTTACTTTTCCCAGTAAGCCCTACCTCATTATCAGGAAGAGACATTTTGCCTCTTTAGGAGCAACTCTTTGTTCCCTTCAAAGGAAGCTCCTTCTTTTTGGGAGCATTAATAGCAAACCCAGCAGCAAATATTGTAGACAAGTCCCTAGAGAAATTTTCTCAAAAGTAGAGTCCTGAGTCTGGGACACTAAAATCTCAGGAGAGGCAGTTCATACTCAGCCTGTTGTCATTTCTTTAAGAAACTCAAATATCTACCCCATAAGAAGAGTATCCTATTAAAAATTGGAAGCCTGGTAGGGGCTACTGGATGTAATTTCTGGATTCCTTGAACATGGCCTATTTGTCCACTGCCAGATCCCATCTTTCCAGTGTTAATACCAAATAGGCAATATCAATTAATCAGATTTGTGGACTATTAATAAAGCTGTGATTTCACTCCATCCTACAGTTCCTAACTCCTAGACCATTTTAACCCAAATAGCAGGTAGAAATACGTGGTTTCCTGATTGTGATATTAGTGATTCTTCATCTGCCTTCCACTAATCGTGACTCTCAATACTTGTTAACTTTTAAATACACTGATCTAGATACTATGGAGACTACCCAATATACTTAAAACAGGAATGCCCCAGGGGTTCAGAGGCACCCTCTCATTTATTTGAAAGTGCTTTAACAGAGGCATTAAGACGTCAAACTCTTTTTTTTCCAATATTGACAAATGAAAGCATGAACAAATGAGACGGGGTGTAGAGAAGTCATCTTATTAGGAAAAATATAGAAGGGGATAGGAAGGGTATAAAGCTTCTATTAGTCAGAAGGAGAAGATGTAGGTTTCCCAAAACTCCTAACTCCAAACATTAAACCACTACTCCAATATGTGTGTGATCCTTTTTTCTGCAACTGTACAAAACAAGAATCAGATGAAAGACCTCTTAAACTTTTAGTATTTTAAGGGTTCCAAGGTATGGAGTGTTTTCACAAGCTCAAATATGTTAATAAAAATTTAAGTGATTTGGACATATGTTAACACCAGAGGAATGAACTCTTCCCCCGAAAGAAAGGTAACTCTGTTAAAACTAGGGCTACTGAGAATGGCATCAAAGTAGGAACTCCAGAAAGGCTGCTTCTGAAGAAATCAATTAGGGAAGCAGATAGCTAGAGGAAAGTGCAGCTCAAGACTATCACTAAATGCCACACTGCAAGAGAAATAAAGGAGCGAAGGGGAAGAAGAGCCCTTTATCCTCTCAGTCCCACCCATATACTGTGCAGGAGCGGGTGGCCAATGGGGACACAGCCAGAACTGTAAACACAAAAAGGACACACCTTCTATCAGGCCAGAGAGGGGAACCCCTCCACTGGCTCTCACACACTCCTGCCTGGAGCCACCTGGGACTGGAAGCAGAACTGTGAAACTAGGCACCCCGACATATCATGAACTCCATGAGCACTGTGGCCCACTCCTGCCTGGGGTCTAAGGCCAGCACTGAGGAGGTAGGGGAACCCGGCACAATCCACTTGCCCTGAGCCCTCCCCCATGCACTTTATTCACCTGTCCTGTGCTCTCCCCCTGAATGCTCCACCTCAGGGTGCCAGGACTGGCAGCTGCAGCCATAGTGGAAAAGCCTTTTTGAAGATAGGCCAAGCAGCAACTGAAGGTGTGAGGACAACTGACAGCATTGAAGATGTGCAGAAGGGGGGCATTAGAAGGGAATCCCCCCACCAGTGTCCCAGACACTATATTGCACAGCCAAAGGAAAACAGTCCCCATTATCAGAAAGTAAGAAATTGTGTAAAGAACTGCCATCACAAGTCACAGAAACACTCATCAGCAAGATGAGAAAACACAGGTTGAAGACATCACAGGAAAACCTCAGGGCACCAAGGGAGACTCAAACGGAACCAGAGGAATATTCAAAATTCTTAAATTCTAAAGCAAGAATAAAATCATACTATCACCCCAATTGATGCAGAAAAGGCCTTTGACACAATCCAACATCCATCTATGATTTTTAAAAAGCCCTGAGGAAAATATGAATAGGAACACCTTACCTGAAACTGATAGAAGCCACATATGCCAAATCTACTGTATATACCATAGGAAATGGGGAGAAATTGAAATAACTTACCCTTAAATCAGGAACACGACAAGGCTGTAAATATTCTTCACTCCTATTCAACACAGTTTCTGCAACCCTGGCCAAAGCAATCAGTCAAGGGAGCAACATAAAGTGAATATGTATCAGGAAGGAAGAAGTCAAACTATCCTTATTTTTAGATGACTTGATGCCCCTCATAGAATATCCCCAAAGCCTCTCCACAAAACTTCTAGAAACAACTACAAAAATCAGCCCAACTGAACTTACAAAATTAATACAACAAATCAATAATGTTAATCTGCAGTAACAGTGAACTCATTGATAAAGGCTTACAAGAATACCATTCTCAATAGCACCTAAAATTATATCTCTAGGAGTAAACTTAAGGAAGTCAAGAATCTCTACAGAGAAAACTATATTATGCTGAAAAGAAGAATTTAGAAAGAACATTTGATAATTGAAAGATATTCCCTATTCCTGGATAGGCAGAATTAATATTGTTAAAATGGTTAGACTACAATAACTGATACACAGCTTCAATGCGATTCCAAGAAGCAACACACAAACAAGTTTTTTTTTGTTTTTTTTTTTTTGTTTTTTTTTTTTTTTTACAGAACTTGAAAAATCAATCCCAAAATTCATACGGAACAAAAAGAGACCCAGAGTAGACAAAGCAATCTTGAGCAACAAAATAAAAGTAGGTGGCATTATGATTCCAAATATCAAGTTATATTACAAAGCAACAGTGATGAAAGCCATACAATACTGACATAAAAAGGCAGGTTGACAAATGGAACAGAACTGAGGCTACAGAGACAACCTCAAGTACTCTCAACTGCCTGATCTTTGATAAATGGGCCAAATACATACACTGAAATAAAAGATAGCCTCTGCAATAAATGGTGCAGGGACAATTGATTATCCACATACAGAAGAGTGAATCTAGACACACACCTATCACCATGTTCCAAAATCAAAGCAAAGTGAATCAAAGATCTAGACATTAAAATAAAAGCACCAAAAGTACTGGAGGACAAATAGGCAAAAGTCTAAAAGATGTACGCACAGATAAGTACTTTCTCAGTAGAACACCTGATGCAAAATAAATAACACCAAAGCCAACAAATGTAATTATTATATCAAAATATAAAGTTTCTGTATGACAAAGAAGACTAGCAGTTGGATGAGAAAACCAACAGAATGGGAAAAAATTTTGCCACCTTCACCTCAGACTAGAAGCTAATAACCAGAATATATCACAACCGAAGGAAAACAGACCCCTCAAAATAAATGATCCAATTAAAAATGGGAAATTGAACTAAAGAGTCAGTGCTCAGATGAAGAAGTAGTACAAATGACCAATACATGAAAAAAATGTTCAACATCCTTAGCCATTAGAGAAATGCATATCAAAACATCACTAAAATAATGTCTCATTGAGATAATACTGTGAGCTTGAACAGCAATAGATGCTGGTAAAGTTCCAAGGCAAAGGAACCCTTTTCCATTGCTAGTGGGACTGTAAATTTCTAAAACTCCTGTGGAAGCAGGATAGAGATTCCTCAAAAGGCTGAAGACAAATATTCCATTCAATCCAGCCATACTGCTTCTGGGTATCTTTCCAAAAGAATTAAAAGTAATGTATAACACATGAAGTGATAGCCAGAGTTGGGGGAAGGGAGAGGGAGGGGGTGGGAGGGTCAAAAATGGGAAGACATTGTAAAGTTGATATGATGTGGGGACACATGGGACCAAAATGGCGCTGGACAAATGCCTCAGGGGCGTGACAAAATGTTTTCCTCCCTCGTGGACAGTGCGTGATCATAATGTAGTTGCTGTTTAAGCCCAATACATGCTGGCACGGGTAAATGACTAATTGGCTAAAGTTTCACTTACATGAGTGCCACGTCAAATTACTTGTCCCCTCCTTCTAACAACATCCTCCCCTATCCTATATAAGCTTCTGTAGTTCCTGAATAAAGTGAGTTCCTGCTTGACTAAACTCCCCGTCGCGTCTGAGTGTCTCTCGGGGCTTGAGAGGCTGGGAAACGGGCGGACCGCGCACTCACCCCCCTCAGACCCTGTGTACGGACAGAAGACGGCCCCCCCCGACAATATGATACATATGTGCACGAAATACCCAAATTCATTGTAAACACTATGTAGTACATATGTATATTAATAAAAATGGGGGAAAAAGTAATGTATAACAGAGATAAACGTATACCCATGTTAATAGCAGCAACCACTTACAATAGCTAAATTATGGAAGATTCTGAAATATCTATCAACAGACCAATGGATAGAAAAATGTGGTATACGTATACAATGGAGTACTACCCTTCCATAAAAACAGATAGATTTGAGGCATCTGTAGGTAAATGGACACAGCTTGATACCATCATGCTTAGCAAAACACTTCAGAAAGTTAAATATGCCAGGGTTTCTCTATTATGAGAAACTCAGAATACAGATAATTTATAGAATAAAATAGGTGAGATATTAGAAGTCTAAGGGTAGGAGGGCAGATGTGGGAGGCTCAAAAAGGGGAAAGGGAAGTGATATAATGTCACAATATAGATGTTCACAAAATTCTCAAGTTTAATGTAACCATTCTATATCGCATATATGCACCAAAGGGTGGGGGAGACTTGTGGACAATATTCTTGTGAGCCTCTGGAGGACTTGCAAATGTTATTTTTTAAAAAGTCTGACTTAGATGAGTAAGATAACTTATTTTGCTCATAAATCTTCTCATAGTTATGAGATCTATATGGTTCATATAGAATACTATGTCTGTTCAAACCAAGGGCTACCGATTCATATTCTTCCTAACCCTTATACGGTTCTCCAATGGAGGAAATAATCTTTTCCTTGATTGGGCCCAACAATAAGCCAAGGATATTAATAATAATATGTGCTGTATTTGTGAATATTACATATGGTGCCTATCTCCTCTGCAGGGAATGGTTGGTTAAAGCTTCAAATTTTTATAGAGGAACAGCAAAATGCAGTTACAGATTTAAAACTAGCTTCCAGATCTAATTTGTTTCAAGGATCTATAAATTTTCATCAAAAGGGACACTGAAAGTCTTTTTCTCTCACTGAAACAAATGCTCAAATGAGGCAACATATAAGTTCTGAGCTCTCCTAGGCTCCTATAACTCCTGTGATCAAAGATGACAACTAAGGATTTCTGAAAAAACATTTTCAGCTATGGTATAAATATATTTCGCTGACAGCTACTATAGGATAACTCAATCAATTTTCTTCTAGGGACAGCAAACCAATACGTTTAATAAATTACTATATCAAAATATGAGATGGATTTTTACACAAACCTGTAATTGTATTATTGTGTTAAGAGATACTGATTTGTTTGTTGCCAATTGGAAAACCAGAGCGAAGTTTAGATGGTCACCCCAAATTTCACCTAATGGCATTGTGGCGTAAACCTATAACTTTGGTTTCCTCCAGCGTGGATGAAAAAAAATGTCTGTTAGTATACCAAGAGTGTAAGGACCCAAGGCCAAAATGGTCAATCATCCATCTAACTTTCTAGTCTCTCAACACTGATGCACATTGATGTCTCTGCAAATTTATCCTCTGAATTACAAGGTTATGCTCACAAGTTGGTGCAATATCAGACTCTACCTTAAGTTTCAGTGACTGACAGATGTCCTGTTTCTCTGAATAAGCTGGTGGGAAAAAAAAAAATCTTATTTTCTTTGTAATGATAAAAGGCATCGGAATTCTCTCTCACTGTCGTCGTAGGCTAATATTTTATGTGTTCCTGCCCTCTTTCAGACTATCAAAGAATGCTGGTTCTTCAAATAACAGAACATGATACTGCTATGTGTCCTTTAGATCAACTAGGAAAAAAGGTGTTCAGTCCCTGGCCATACAAAGTTAGTGTCCATACTCAGGCTCATTTTTAAAAAGTGCATTCCTTAGGAGTTGTGATCTGGGTCTTTCATATCAGAGAGAGCATTTGATGTTTCACCTTCTGCTTCTGACTTACTTCACTAAGCATGATGTTCTCTAGTTTCTTCCATTTGCCTGCAAAAGCCTCCACGCTATTGGACTTAAGATGAAAGAAAAAGTGAAAGAGGGGAGTAGGGTGGAGGAGGAGGGGGGGTGGTTAGGGGGAGGGACAAAAGGAGAGTAGGAAAGCCCTTGTCACCTTGACAAGATAGGTATGTGCACAAAATGCTCAACTTCATTGCAAACCTTGAATTTTGCACATATACCTATCAATAAAATGGGCGGGGGGGGGGGTGCATCCCTAAGCCTATAAGTGGGTTCTGGGTCTGTGGTTTTCACCAGTAAATTTATTTTCCTTCTAACCATGCTCACTCTTAGGAAGCTACATTGTTAAGAGGAAAGCATTCATCAGCTTCAAACACATGGAAATGGTGTGCACTCTACCCCACCAAATGGGAAAATTCTATAGTCAAAGATAACCCATCATAGGGATATCCCAACTCCTTCAGTTTTCCTCAATGGTGAATGAGCCATCACCCTTTTTCCTTAGGAAAAGCCATTGCCTTTTTTATTTTGAAAGTTGCATCCCATTTCTTCCCCATGTGCTCAACTCTGCAAGTGGTTCATCTTGTTCTTTGAACTCCCACACTCTGCTCAGAGTGCACATCCTCCTTTCCTGATTAAATATTTCCAGATCCTCTTACTAACTAGTTCCCAAAACTCTTCTTCTGTGATGTGAGTCAACAAACCTGTTCTATGGGCAGAGTGGCCTGGTTCCCTGTGTTCATTTAGGAGACCGTGAATTCTATCAGGTGACATTAATAGCAGTGACTTACCTTTTTTGTTAATGGATTTCTGTGCCCTGATGCGATTGGTAGTAAGAGTTGCTAAAATGGATTAATTGATTCTTTGATATAGAGCTTTTATTTACCAAGTTCCTTCTGAAATTAGATACTTTTAAAATGTGGCTTAAAAAGTATTTCATTTTTACAGAAGCCTTGTTAAAACTAGAAACAAAGATTTCGGGGATTCCCACCATAGGTATGTTGTAGGTCCTTTGCAGAGCTGTGCAGTACTTTACTTATGGTGCTTACAGTTAGGAACAAAAAATGAACAGTAAAATGAATGTTGAAACTATTGGTAACCTATGTGTGAGATGGCATCATTTTACAATGGGATAAAGGCTGAGTTTTGTCTTAAATTAATCATATATCTTAATGGTGTATTCTGAGTAAAACATTTCTAATTCACAACAATTTGTTCTAGCAAAACATTTAAGAAAAATTTGAAAATGTAGCACATGAAAATGCCAGAATCTTTAGGCTTACAACAAGGCTAAACATACTGATCTGTTCTCAGTAAGTTTTCTAAACACAACTAATTTTAAAAAGGAATTTTGCTTTGTCAAAATAATTTCTGTGTTCTTTCTTTTAGGATTTAAAAACTTAAAACATAAGTATTCACAAGTTAGGATTTACCTATTTGTTTAAAAGTTTTGGTTTGCAATTCTGGTTATGTAAGTTACTATGATGTGATACATCTTAATTTTAAAGATGTAGTTGTCATCATAGAATGCAGTTAGTCATAATTGTCTTACCATGTTATAAAACTAAATTGTTTTTGAAAAGTTGCTACCCTGTGCATTGTTTATAGTCATTTAACTGGTGAGACAGTCTTGCTTTTTTACAAATAGCTATGTTCTTAATTAATAAAATATACATTGACTATTGAACACTGTACTCAAGATTTTTGCAGTCCTTTTATGCACACCCCCTCCAACATTAATGGTGTCATTAAGCTCTATTAGTCTTCATATAAGTAAGTGATGTGCTTTCTCCCAAAAATTAATTCTCATTGGTTTATGAGAAAAGGGAACTCTAGATGTATACTTGACATACTTTTCTTACATAACTAACCTTGTTTCACAGAATATTGCCTTTCCCTAATTGATTTGGTGACTGTATTTATTAGTTCAAAACTACTGTATAGATCACATTTGCTTTGCTTTATTACTTATTTTTACATCTACTTGCAAGTTCTGAAACTATTGTTTGTTAAAGTGCCAATGATTTCAGGTGCTGACTACAGAATAAAGGGGAATAGACCTGACAAGGAACTCCAGACAAACTGAGACAAAGTGCCACTCTGTAAACTTTTAATGCTGGTCAAACTTGACAAGAAGGGTTTTTATGACACTGACTCAAGTTTCCAACATGAGGCATATTTTGACAGTCCAGCACCTAGGAAAGCTTTCTTGGCATTGAAGGACAACGCTGCAGATTGTTAAATTGACAATGCCTTCAAAATAGAAGAACATAGAATTGTGAGCATCAAAGAATCACCTTCTTAACACTACCAAAACTAAACAGAACTCAAGAGGCTGTAAAAGAGGGTTCTTACTCATAATTGCTTAAAAGCAAAAGGACCTGCCAGCAGATACAGTTGTTAAATATCTCCTGGTTTTGCCTTTCTTTTACAATGGACCTCACAGTCCTTAGTCACATGTTTTAGGCTTAAGCATCTGTCTTCCTTTTGTTACATTTGATGGAATCTGCCTGCCAATCCAACATTGGAAAGACAGACAGACTGTAACCAGCATGGCAAAGCTGAATTTTAAAAATTAGATTTTTTTTTTCTTTTACAGAAAATTGACTTCTCCAGAACTCTAATTTGCTTAGCATGTAGCCAATATCCCTTCATCCTCAGCTCAGGGATAGACTATTATATGAACAGGATGGCATTTAAAGCTTAGAAGTCAAATCATTTCAGGGAATGCTCCAAATGTAAAAGTGCTCCACAACTACCCTCCCCCAGGTTTCAACACCTTGAATGTGGAAAGACTGGTCTCCAGGCCTCTAACAACACCACCCCAGAAAGCAAGGAACTTCCTCTGAAAGATATGCAAATATTAGATTAAGGACTTCCTTTCAAGGGTTCTGACAGCCTCACCCCCAATGAGCAGCATGCTATTTTGTAACCTTCTCAGTAGATTGTTTATAAACTCATATCACAAGCCAGTTTTGAAGATGAATGTTTGTTCCTTTGTGGTTCCCTTCCCCTCCCAGAGAACTAGAAGATGGCTGTCTGTTGGTCAAATGTTCCCTGTTACCTTTGTCAAAGCTAGTTTTGAATAAATATTTTTCCTATTTATCATGGTAAATAGCCTCCTTTGATAGGACCAGGTGGCAAGCTGAAATATCTTAGATGCGTGGCCTTTGTGCAGCTCATAATTTCTTTGCTAATGTTGGCCCTAGTAGACCAAAGAGGAGTTTCCTTTTGAAGATGAAAGGGAAAGATGAAGTTAAGATGAAGCCATAGCAGAGGCTCAAGGGGGCGTATTGTCTCTTTTTGTCACTCCTCTTCTGTTTCTTCCTGTAAAAGACTCTTGCACAAAGAGAAGGTGATTTGAGGCAAATTTATACTCCTATGCACTTGCAGTGAGTTTTGAATAAATCCATTTTTGTTTTTACCATAATAAATGACCTCGTTTGATATGATCTGTGGTGAACAAATGAACCTAAACATAGTCTTAAGTGGCTGGCAACAAGTTCATGGAACTCTCTCTGAAACGTATGTATGCTCACCCTTTTAATTTCTACAAAAAAACACTATTCCCAAACTTTTTGTTGCAAAGACCTCCAAAAACCTTTGTTTATATAGCTTATATCTACCAATAATTGCAAATCAGAAAATAAGTCATTTTATTAATTTAAAATAACAATTTTAAACCCATTTTACTCTTCAACAAATACATTTTTATTAAACAATTTGTTTTCTGAAACAAAAGGTTTAATTTTTATTCATGATATTGTCACTATACTTGATCTTTTTGAAGCACAGGGGGACAGAGGGATTGTACAGCAACTGAAAGTCATTCAGCTTGTGAGTAACAGAGCTGTGAAGCAGACCTTTATTGTCTGTATTCCTCAAAATCTTTTGTATATGATTGACCAGAAAATACACTCCAAGTATTTGTATTTTCCTGAGAAATTAGTTGCTACCTCACAGTTTAGTGACTTCGTTTTGATAGGTAAAAGAAGGAAAAATAAGTCTTAGTGAGAAGTTTCAAACTAAGAACTGTGGGAAGCACTAGAAATAAGCCTTGCGCCCCCTCTCTCAGATAGCCCATCACTTGCATTTTACTGCTGGAGGACTGACCACACAGGTGGTCTCTCGGTTCATCATAGCAGGAAGGCCTGCATTACATTGTGGTTCTCTGTCTCTAACGGTGCTGCAGATCTGTGTGTACTTGTTTAATCCATGATGATTTTACAGTTCTCAGAAAGCTAACTAGCTAAAAAATGATTGTAAGAGAATTAGTATATTGGTTATCTTCCCCGCAGCCCCTCGCAGCCAAGGCCTGCACGGACACTGGGCTTTGCTAGCACCAGGCAGAGCCACGTCTGACTAGACTGGTAGGACTTTCTGCCAGCTCCCCAACCGCCCCTCACAGCAGAGGCCCACGGGAAGCTGGCCTTTCCAGGGTCCTGGGCAGAGCCGCTTTGGACTGTACTGCTGGGACTCGCAGTCATCTCCCCCACTGCTCCTCACAACAGAGGACCGTGTGGAGACTGGGCTTTGCCAGCACCTGATAGAGCCCTGTCGGACTAGACCAGGGGGGTTAGCTGCCATCTCCCCTGCTCCTCTCAGTGGAGGTCAGCGGGGAGGCTGTGATCTCTCAGGGCCGAGCAGAGGCGTGTCTGGGACAGTCCCTAGGGGAAATCCAGGGACAGACAACCAGAGACAACCAAAGACAACAGAACTATGAGGAAACGTGGAAATAAATCTCCTTCAAAAAGTCTTGCCATGGACTTTCCCACCTGGGTAAAGTCCTTGTAACCTAGACAAGATATGCAGGTGCACAAAATGCTCAACTTCATTGTAAAACTTGAATTTTGTGCTTATACATATCAATAAAATGGGAGGGAAAAAAAAAAGTCTCGACATACCGGAAGAGCATACTAGGAATCCTGAAAATGCAGAATCTAAAGAGGAAAATGGCAACAATGATGGTGACTTCTGGGCACAGACATACATCAAATTTAAGCAGGAATTAAAGCAGGAAATGAAAGTCATAGACCAAGAGCTACACCAATACCTAGCTAAGCCAAAAGCAAGCTTTGAGAAACAAGTTGAGGAGATCAAAGAAGAAATGAACCAGAAGATAAAGAAGGCAATACAAGAAATGAGAGAAGAACACAACAGAGACATAAAATAAATAAATGCAGATGTCCAGGAAGTAAAAAACACACAGGACATAATAAAAGATCATATCAAACAATTTCAAAATAGACTATCAGTCCTAGAAGACAAAATGACGGAGCGAAAACAGAAAGACCATAAAGAACACAAAGTAAAAAAGGAAGAAAGTGAATCACTACAACGGCTGATAGATGATTCAAAGAGAAACAACCTGAGAATTATGGGAGTCCAAGAGAAGACCGAGGGCAAAACAAAAAGCTTAAAGTCATATTCAAGGAAATTATGGAAAAAATTTCCCAAATCTAAGAGAAATGAACACTGAACTACTGCAGGCATATAGAACACCAAACAATATGGATCAGAAGAGAGCCTCATCACTACACATCATAATTAAAGTACTAGAAATGCAACACAAAGAAAGAATATTGAAAGTGGTAAGAGAAAAGCAGAAGGTGGCCTACAAAGATAAACCCATCAGAATAACTGCAGATTTCCCCACCCAAACTCTAAAAGCCTCTAAAAGATCATGGAGCAATGTCATTCAAACACTAAGAGAACACAAATGCCAACCAAGACTACTGTATCCAGCAAAACTATCTTTTCAACTAGAAGGAGAAGTTAAAATTTTCCATGATATAGAAAGCTTAAAGAAACTTGCAGCCATTAAGCCATCACTGCAGAGAATTCTCAAAGGAAACTTCGATAGCCAAAGAGAGGCCAATGACACAAGTGACCCCTGAGGAAAAAAAGACGAAAGCTAGAGGAGGATGAGCTAAAAAAAAAAGTAAAGCCAATAAACAACAAGGAAAAACTGCAACGATGGCAGGACATACCAAACATACCTCAATAATCACCCTAAATGTGAACAGCCTCAACTCACCTATCAAAAGGCATAGACTAGCTGACTGGATCAAAAAACAGAAAACCACAATTTGCTGCCTACAAGAGACACACTTCACCCACAAGGAAACTCATAGACTGAAAATGAAAGATTGGAATTCAATATTTCATGCAAGAGGTCCCAGAAAACAAGCAGGGGTAGCTATATTAATCTCAGGTTCATCAGATTTCAAAACAAAACAGGTGAAGAGAGACAAACATGGCCACTATATACCGATTAAAGGAATACTAGAACAGGAAGAAATCACAATTATCAATACATATGACCCCCAACTCTAGAGCACCCAATTATATAAACCACAAAATACTAGACCTGAAAGGACACATAGGCCCCAATACGATTAGAGTAGGGGACTTTAATACTCCACTATCACAAATAGATAGATCAACAGACAAAAAATCCACAAAGATATAGAACTGCTGAAAGACACTATGGAAAACTCGGACATAACAGATATTTACAGAGTTTTCCACCGAACATCAATAGATTACACATATTTCTCAGCAGCACACGGAACATTTTCAAAAATAGACCATATCCTAGGACATAAGTCATATTTAAACAAGTACAAAGGGATAGAAATAATTCCCTGCATACTCTCAGACCACAGTGGAATAAAACTGGAACTTAACAGCAACAGAAACAGAAATAAATACACACATACATGGAGACTTAACAACTTACTACTGAGCAAACAATGGATCACGGAAGAAATCAGAGAAGAAATCAAAAACTTCATAGAGTTAAATGATGATGGAAGTACATCATATCAAAATCTGTGGGACACAATGAAAGCAGTCCTTAGAGGAAAATTCATAGCCATAAATGCACACATCAAAAGAACAGAACAGTCACAAATAAATTCGCTAATGATGCACCTTAAGGACCTAGAGAAACAAGAACAACTTAACCCAAAAGGCAGTAGAAGAGAAGAAATTATGAAGATCAGATCTGAAATAAATGAGATTGAAATTAAAAAGACAATAAAAAATTAATGAGCAAAAGAGCCGGTTCTTTGAAAGAATTAACAAAATTGACAAACCTCTTGCTATATTCATCAAGAAAAGGAAAGAAAAGGCACAGATTAGCACACTCAGAAATGAAAAGGGTGAAATTACAACGGACTCTGCAGAAATCCAGAATATTATAAGAAATTACTTTGAACACCTATATTCTAATAAATTTGAGAACTGGAAAGAAATGGACGACTTCCTAGATACATATAAAATACCAAAATTAAATGAGGAAGACATAAAAATCTTGAACAACCCCAACATGCACACAGAAATTGAAGCAGTAATAAAAGCTCTACCTACAAATAAAAGTCCAGGCCTAGATGGATTCACAGCAGAATTTTTTCAGTACTTTAGGGAAGAACTAACACCAATCCTCCTCAAACTATTTCATAAAGTAGAAAGTGAAAGAATACTACCAAACTCATTTCTTGAGGCTAGCATCACACTAGTCCCAAAACCAGACAAAGACTTAACCAGGAAGGAAAATTAAAGACCAATATCCTTCATGAATACAGATGCAAAAGTCATCAATAAGATTCTGGCAAACAGAATCCAACAAGTAATGAGAAAGATCATGCACCATGATCAAGTGGGCTTCATCCCTGAGATGCAAGGCTGGTTCAACATACGTAAATCAATCAATGTAATACACCATATTAACAAAAGCGAAAACAAAAACGACACGATCATCTCTATTGGTGCAGAAAAAGCCTTTGACAAAATCCAGCACCTCTTCATGATAAAAACACTGAGGAAAATAGGTATAGAAGGGCCCTATCTAAAACTCATAGAGCCATATGTGCTAAGCCTACTGCAAATATCATAGTTAATGGAGAAAATTTGAAATGGTTCCCTCTCAAATCAGGAACAAGACAAGGCTGCCCACTATCACCACTCTTATTCAACATAGTCCTTGAAACACTGGCCATAGCAATCAGACAAGAAAATGAAATAAAGGGAATCTGCATCAGAAAGGAGGTCAAACTTTCCTTATTTGCAGATGATATGAATATCTACATGGAAGACCCTAGAAACTCCACTGTGAAAATCCTGGAAATAATAAAAAAATTTAGCCAAGTCACAGGCTACAAAATCAACACTAAAAATCAATAGTTTTCTCTACACTAACAATGAACTTATTGAGCAAGAACTCAGAAAAACAATTCCATGCTCAATAGCTTAGCAAAATAGTAAATACCTAGGGGTATACCTAACCAGGGAAGTGCAGGACCTATATAAAGAAAACTGCATTACATTGAAGAAAGAAGTTATAGGAGACATTAGAAAATGGAAAAGGCATCCTTTGCTCTTGGATAGGCAAAATAAATATAGTTAAAATGACTATACTGCCTAAACTGATATATAGATTCAATGCAATTCCTATCAAAGTACCTACAAGCTTCTTCAAAGAACTTGAAACAACAATTCTTAAATTCATATGGAACCAAAAGAGACCAAGAATAGACAAAGCAATCCTGAGCGACAAGACCAAAGCAGGAGGCATTACAGTTCCAGACATCAGGCTGTACTATAAAGCCATAGTAGTAAATACAATTTGGTACTGGCACAAATATAGACAGATAGACCAGTGGAACAGAATTGAAGATGCAGAGACAAAACAAATACCTTCAATTATTTAATCTTTGACAAAGGAGCCAAATGCATACAATAGAAAAAAGACAGCCTCTTCAACAAATGGTGCTGGGAAAACTGGTCATTCACATGCAGAAGAATGAATCTAGTCACACACCTATCACCATGCACCAAAGTCAAATCAAAGTGGATCAAAGACCTACATATTAAAAAGTGAAGCACTGAACCTCCTAGAAGACAAATTAGGCAAATATGTAGGGGTAGGAAAGACTTCCTTGACAAGACACCAAGAGCAAAAGAAATTACCGCATTATCAACAAATGGGATCTTGTCAAATTAAAAATTTTCTGCACAGCAAAGGAAACTATCAACATTGTAAAAAGAGAACCAACAGACTGGGAAAAAATATTCACCACCAACATCTCAGATAGGAAGCTCATAACTAGTATATACAGGGAGCTGAAGAAAAGTAAGCCTACCAAAAAAAGGATCCTATTGAAAAATGGGCAAATGAAGAGGCAATTCACACACGAAGAAGTTAAAATGGCCAATAGATACATGAAAAGATGTTCAACATCTCTAGCCATAAGAGAAATGCAAATCAAAAACAATGCTAAGATACCATCTCACGCCAGAGAGAATGGCCGATATCAACAATTGAAATAGTAATCAGTGCTGGAGAGGCTATGGGGAGAAAGGAACCCTCCTGCACTGCTGGTGGGAATGTAAATTCTTTCAACCAGTTTAGAAAGCAGTATGGAGATCTCTGAAAAGAATAGAAATAAATATCCCCTTCTATCCAGCGACAATCCTCCTGGGAATATTTCCAAAAGAAGTCAAATCAAAACATAACAGAGATATGTATAACCATGTTCATAGCAGCACAACTAACAATAGCTAAAATAAGGAAGTCACCAACATACCCATCAACAGACCAACGGATACACAAACTGTGGTATTTATACACAATGGAATACTACACATTTATAAAGTCCAACAGCACGGAGGCTTTTGCAGGCAAATGGAAGAAACTTGAGACCATCATGCTTAATGAAGTGAGTCAGAAGCAGAAAGTGAAACATCGAATGGTCTCTCCGATATGAGAAACCCAGATCACAACTATCTCATGGAACTTAAAAAGAAAAATTGAGCCAGTGGGGTAGGATGGGGAAGGAGGGAGGGGTGGGGAGGGGAGGGAAAAAGGAGAGTGGGAAAGTCCTTGTCACCTTGAGAAGATATGTAGGTGCACAAAATGCTCAACTTCATTGTAAACCTTAAATTTTGCTCTTATGCATATCAATAAAATGGGGGAAAAAGAGAATTGGTATATTATATATTACCACTGCGGTTTCAGTATAAATTACCAAGGCATCTTTTTAAATGTGAGATGTGCAGCTTTATGTCCTTGATATCCTAGGGCATGGTGTACTTTGTAGAAATTGTATCTTCTCAGAAACCATTTTTTTCAGAATGCTTCCAGTACTAATTTGTTTAAATGTAGACTCATTTTTTTTAAGACCTGATGAAACCAGAGTTGTTGGTCTGCCTTCCTTTGGCAAAAAGGTGCTTGATCCTCATGGCATTTTCCTATTGCTTGTCATTTTCAGAGTGACCAATAGTCTGTAGGCTCCCCCTGCATGGGTGAACCCTAATCTTGTATTATGAAAAGCTAAAACATAATTGGAACAGGAATTGGAGCATGAGTCTGTGTCTCTGATAGGAATATCAAGTTTCTCTATCTTCTTTCCCTTTTTCCCTAACAGCTTGTATTAAAAGCTCCTTTTCCCCAAATGCCTTTTCTATAAAGCATTCAGACGTCTCTAACATTTTATTCATTTACTGTTTGTGTTAGGCAAGGAGGTAAAGGACTGAGCTCAAGCTCAGTGCTCTGCTTCTGAAGATATATGTGTACTTCCTGACTTCTTTAGAAAGCTAACATCAGAGGAGACATTTTTAATGAAATTTCTGGTTTCTATGGTGACTGGGATATTTCAATTTATCTTGGAGGTAGAAACCTTGAACAAAGATATGTACAGGCTAAAAAAAAAGGGGGGGGCTAGCAGCAAAACTGTGTGGCCTAATAGAGGTCTTCTAAAACTATGAGATTTTGTGTGTGTGTGTGTGTGTGTGTGTGTGTGTGTGTGTGTGTGTATGTGTGTGTGTGAATGAGTGTGGTTTTGAAGGGTTATTTTTTCAGCTGAATATTAGAGATGTTATATAAGCTTTCCTGTTTCATTGAAGTGTTTGAAAGTTTCTGTGTCCTAAGATGATCCCTGATGAATAAATTCTTTAAAGCAGAAGTCTCAGCTAGAAATGGTGGCACAGGCTTGTAATTCCAGTACTCTGGGAGGCAGAAGAATGAATATTGTAATTTTGAGCCTGGCCTGGGTAAGTTGGAAACTTAGCAAGAATCTGTCTCCAAATAAAATGTAAAAATGGGATTGGGATGTAGTTCAGTGGGAAGGCCCTGTGTGGATCCCCAATAAAACACACACACACACACACACACACACACACACACACACACACACACAAAGTCTTTGAGTATTTCTCATCTGATGCGTTTAACAGTTTTAGTATAATTAAAGATGCATTTTATTCTTCTTGTATTTACTTTTAATAAAATATGTATGTTTTATTGGAGAGAGAATTTGCATTGTATGATGAGACAAATTGAGCAGACAGGAAGTTCTGATGTGAATTTGAGAAACTGTGTTAGCTTTTCATTACTCTGACAAAATTTATAACATAAACATCTTAAAAACATGAAAGATTTATTTTGCCTCATGTCATTAGACATCCATGGCCTTGTGGCCTTCCTGCTCAGGGCTTATAGTGAGGCAAAATACAATTTGGAAAGTGGGTGGCAGACCCTAACTTCTTACCTCATGGTGGCCTGGAGAGAGCAGGGAGAGAGTCTCAATATACTTTTCAAGACCACGTTCCCAAAGACCTATTTCTCAAAGGTGACTCCACACAGTTTTCACCAGTGCTGAGAAAACTGAAGGAGAGTGAAATTAAACCCGTATTTGTCAACACACACTAAAATAAGATCAAAATGGATTAAAGACGATTGTTGGCAGGGGTACTGAAAAAAAGAAGCCACTCCACTGTTGGTGGGAACGCAATCTTATACAACCATCGTAGAAAGCAGTCTGGAGATTCCCAAAAAATCTGAGAATAGAAATTCCACTTGATCCAGCTACTACACTACTGGACACAGTCTCAAAAGAAATAAAGTCAACATACCAAAAAGACACCAAAAGACACACGCATATGCATGGTTATAGCAGCAAAATTCATAATAGCCAAATCGTAAAAACAAGTTACCTGTCCATACATAGAGGACTGGTTAAAGAAGATGTGGTACCTATACGCAATGCAGCACTTTGCAGCCACAAAGAAAGACAGACATGAAATTTTGAATCAAAATGGGGCCACGTAGAGTCAATAATGCTCATTGAAATGGACCAAGCACAGAAGACTGACTACAGACAGGTGTCCCCCTTATAAAATAAAAAAAAAATAAAATAAAATCCACAAAAATAATGGCATGAAAAGGTTCAACATGAGTGAGAGGGTAGAAAGGAGGGCAATGGTCAGCTAGTAAAGGGGTGAACCAGTGTAAAAGGGGCGGACATAGATGCTCACTGTTTCCCCAAACCCTGTGTCTCTAATATGTTGTAGAATTGGGAATTCATGTATATACATATTAAAATAATAATAATAAAACTTCACACAGAAAAAGATGCAAGTAAACATGGCTATCGACAAATATCAAATAGGCTAGACAACTTTTAAGTCCATTTCTAATATAAATAAACATATATGTTAGATACACAGAATTTAAATTCTGGAATATGCAGACTCAAATATTTATAATAAATTCTCCTGGATCATTAGAATATAAATTCTATTTGTTTTTCTATTTTTAAATATTATCTTGAATATGCTACTGAGAATTAAGGTACAAAACAAAATAGTGAAAATCAAAATAATATTTATAGTGGAAACAAAAATATTTTCAGGAATGTACATAGGCAAAGACCATAGCAAGTATGCATTAAATGGACCTGTCTCCCCCCAAAATGGTCATGCATGGTACCACCAGGCCATAGGTATTTAAATACCATTACATACTACATAGCACATATATATGAATAGATATAAACAAAAGTATGCATATGTACTTATGAAATTTTGTGTTCCAAAAATTGGAGTAATACAAAGAATAAAATATACAAATAAAAAATGTATTTCTACATTGTCTATAGGAAACTGTTGAAATATATATCAACATATTTACACAGAATATTGGGATGTGGAAAGAGAAGATGAAAGAAAAATACCATCTTCTACATTGTACATTTAAATTGTTTGAAATTTCATAGGGAACATGTTGCAAAGAGATTTAATGGAGTACATGAAAGGTGTGTTAACAGTGAAAATGTACAAACTGAATGTGCTATTGAAAGAATATTAATGCATCAGGGCCATGTATATATATGTGGATGGACTGAAAATGAGAAGACAATAAAAGCACCATGACATCCTTCAATGTGGGTCAGTCTTGAATTTACTTTGCTCCTGTGACTTGAACACCGCCATGACTATTACACAGTGGATTGCCACATTGAATGTAAGCTGCTTTACCTTTCCTCCACTCACACGCTTTCACATGGGGTTGGATTCTGTGCTCCACAACCCCCATGTTACAACACAAGCATCTTTCCATAAAACACCCCTCTAGAAATCACAAGAAGCATGCCACCCACTGTCCAGAGCTAGTATGCTACACAGGAGCAGCACTGAGAGGAAAACAGAACCCAAGGAGAACTAAGGACAAGCCACTCAGGTAACAGTCTCCACGACATGTGATGTTCCTCCAATGCCCAGTCACAAGGCCACCTTGTTTGTCACTGTGTGTTCCACTCAAAAGACTGTGTTACCTTAAACTCTGATTGGTATAATACTCATCTCATCTTTCCCCTAATCATTAGAGTCCTCCTTATAAGACTTAACCATTGGCTTAATAATTTCAGCATAAATGAGCATATCTAAAACACCAGGTTTTATTCGGTTCATGAAATAAGTTATGAAGTCTATTAATAGACTTTCCCCCCATTTTAATTGATATGTATAAGCCCCCAAAATTTAAGGTTTACAATGAAGTTGAGCAGTTTGTGCACCACCAAGGTGACAAGGACTTTCCCACTCTCCTTTTGTCCCTCTCCTTACCCACCCCTCACTACCTCCCCGTCCTACCCCCCTGGTTCACTTTGTTTTTTCTCATTTTAAGTTCCATAAGAGTTGTGATCTGGGTTTCTAATATCAGAGAACATCATGCTTAGTGAAGTGAGTCAGAAGCAGGTGAAACATCGAATGGTCTCTCTGATATAAGTAGACGTTTAAAACAAACCCATACCATATAATTTTTTCATACCTTAAAATTTTCTTTCTTGTTTATCTCAGTGTAAGTCACACAAATTGGAATATGCTACAGCCCAAGAAGAAGGAAATTAAAAAGGGAAAAGAAGAATAACTTTTCCACTAAAGTATACTATGAAGTTATAAAAATAAGAGTTGAATCCATTAGGCAAAACCATAGAGTACCCATGGCACCTCGTCTTTTGACTGCTTCCCAAAGGTGCCCTCTCTTGTGGGATGCAAGTCCAACTTTAGAAGTATGTGACATCAGCTAACAAGTTTTAATCCATTCTCATATTTTCAGAGGAACTTGGCTTTACCCAGGTATCTTATACTTGCAAAAATGCCTTGAAAAGATATGTAGGTGAGCTTTCAAGTTTACGATGCACCATCTGATTAGTGGGGGTGGGTTAACATGTCTGTGTGGCATTCCCAACACTCCACAAGCTATGGAGGAGGAGGTTAGTAAGATTTCCAAGGAAGTGCTTCCCATTCTCTAACACATTTTTCTGAAAATGAATTTTGACACGTCCCTCTCAGTCCTATAATAAACACCCATGCTCTAGGAATATGTCTATTTGGAAGGGAGATTCTGACCCAAGTGGTGGTGGTGATCAATTATGCAGGGAGAAACATCTTCTGAGCTCTGAGGTGTTCCCTCAGGGAATCGCATGTTAACACAAGCATGTTTAGAAAACACTCGAATTATTGGACAAATGGGCGCTCACATTACAGGGCTGGAGGGTCTTTCGGCGCCACGCTGAGCACCGGCTAGCAGGACCAGCTAAGATTACCTCTTTCTGTATAGGTAAGCCTCTTTCTCTCCCCTGAAAGCTGTGTGTGGAGGAGAGCTAGAAGTTTACGTGTAGAAAACTGACAACAACACCCCTCTTGCCTGTCTCCTGCAGTGCTAGTTATTTCTAGTCTTAACAATGGACACGTTTTTGTCCCATAGCAAATGATGTCAGTCATTGCAATCTTACAGTGAAAACCTGTAGCTAGCTTATAGCGTTAACTTTTCGAGTTGAAGTGGTAGCAAGTCAACATCCCGTGTTTGATGTTGATGCTAGGGGAAGTGAGGACGGCGTGGCATCCCTCAGTCAGGGGTTCACGGCTCTTTCTTTCCCGAGATGCTCTGTGTTATGATGAGCAGAATCCTTCTTCCCCCAAGTAGTTGGTGTTTAGATGTCACAGAAAGAGGTAGACCTAGAACATGTATGTGGTAGAAAATACGAGGTGAAAGGACCAAGGCTATAGAACAGTACAGCCTACAGTGCTGAACTCATGCAAAATTCCATATACTTGGAAAACCATGCAGCACAGTTTTCTCTTGGAACAAAACGACATGTGAATCCATAGGGGAAAACATGCCAAATGCCTTTCCCGTAGCTCGTGATGTGAAGTTCATGAGAAAACACTGAAAAGGAGGATCACGGGGAGAAATTGGAGAC
>PVKB01007477.1:0-34009 GCA_004027205.1 Ctenodactylus gundi | reverse complement strand
AAAAAAAAAAAAAAAAAAAAAAAAAAAAAAAAAAAAAAAGGAAAAGAAAAAAAAAATCTAGAAACCCAACACAAAGAGAAAATACTAAAAGCGGTAAGAGAAAAACAGAAGGTGACCTACAAAGATAAGCCCATCAGGATAACTGCAGACTTCTCAATCCAAACTCTAAAAGCAAGGAGATCATGGAGCAATGTCATCCAAGCACTAAAAGAAGAAAAATGCCAACCAAGACTTCTATATCCAGAAAAATCATCTTTTAATTTAAAGTGAGAACTTGAAACTTTCCATGACAGAGACAGCTTAAAGGAATTTGCAGCCACTGAGCCAGTATTGCAGAGAATACTTAAAGGAAACTTAGAAAGTGAAAGGGAGACCAGTGACACCAATGACCCCAGATGAAAAGCAACAACAGCTAGAGGAGAATGAGCTGAGAAAAAAGTATGTTAGTATTCAGTGAAATATGAGTAAATAAATTATGAAAGTTAAAAAATTCTGAAATAACTAAATTTGCTTTCATTATCTGTCACCTTAAGTATATTTATGTGGTATAGATTTAAGTTCATTTAATGTAGTAATGTGATATTGTTTTAACTTTGTTTTATTGTAACAATTCACTTATTAGGTCACTAATGAAAATTTATCCTAAGGAAACTGATTGATGTAAAGATAATCCTGTGAATGTACAAGTATGCACCTTCCAATATTCAGCTAAGGCGTTTGAAATTTAATTTTTTTTCTTCTTCTTTCTCAAATTTACTAATCTTTGGAATTACATGCTTGTAGTTATTTTCTAATGTGAACTGGTGGGTAAGGCCAGGTTTAATAATAACAGCAAAGATACAGCAAAATATAGAAAAAAAGCTTTTGGTAAATATCCCAATAAAGGGATTGGTTGGATTCAGAGAAGATACATCAAGATTTCACTACTGCAAACCCATTTGAGGAATAGGAAGCTGAGTTAGAGTGGTAACTTAAGTGAAATGACTTAGGTGCGGAAGATTAATATGTTAAACACTGTATGGTTTCTCTGACTTGGAAAACCCAGAACACAGACATTCTTTGGAACCATATGAAGTGATAGCCGGAGTTTGGGGAAGGGAAAGGGAGGGGGTGGGAGGGTAGGAAATGGGAAGTGATTGTAAAGTTGATATGATACATAGGTGTGCGAAACACCCAAATTCATTGTAAATACTATGTATTGCATTTTATATTAATAAAAATAGTGGGGGGGGGGAAAGGAGGACAGGTTTGGCTCACAAGTTCTGAGGGTTTAGTCCCGGTCAGCTGGCCCTGAACCTCCAGCTGCAAGTACCAGCAGCAGTGGCAGGGTTTTTTTTTGCTCCCCTGTGTGATTTAACCTCACTGTGGTGGGACCTAGGTGTTGGGTGCTGGAAAGACCCCTGGTGTTTCTCCCAAGGAGCAGAGGCTAAACACCCTGCTCTGGGGTCCAGCCCGGATTAGAAAGCCTCAGCTTTTTCACTCATGGAGTCTGTGTACCATCCCGAGGAGTAGCAAAAATAAAAAAAAAATACATAAATGAAAGGAAGTTTTTGTGTTTATAAACATTATCTAGATTAGACAGTTCATTTTACATAAGGTCTAAGACAGGTCCTCCTTACTCAAAAAAGCAGGGGCAGGAAAGTGGTGAGTTGCAGATTGGACATGCCTCTTGGAGGCTGGAAGTCTAAGGTCGCTGGTCCAGCACAGCTGGGTTCCTGACTTGGTCCTTGGCTTTTGGACAGTGGCCACCTTAACTCTGTGTGCTTGTATTACTTTTTCGTCACTGTGATTCAATACCCGACATCCACAACTTGAGGAAAGATTTATTGTAGCTCACAGTTTCAGAAGGTCATAGTCTGTTCATGAGTGGGTGGCTGGAAATGGTGGAATCCCATGGTGGGGCTGCAGCTAGAGCTGGAACCAGAGTTCCTGGGGCAGAGATCCTTACAGCATGGTGGAGCAGAGAGAGAGAGAGACAGGGAGTAAGGGTGGAACCAGCGCCCACCCCGCTCCAGCTAGGCTCCACCTTCCAACTTTACACAGTATCTATAGGAACATGGGCTTTTGGGAGGCACTCCAGATCCAAAACATGACGGTGCTCATGTGGCCTCTCAGTTAAAGAGAAAGTTGGGGGTCTCTCTTCTTTAGAATGGCACTAATCCCTCTGTGGAGGCCTCACCCTTGCAACCTCATCTAACCCTGATCACCTCCCAAAGTGTGTGCCTGCTAATGACATCCCGGGGTTTGGGCTTTAACAGTGTGATTTCTGGAAGGACCCACATTCAGTCTCTAATGGTCCCTTACATATCACCGAGCCTGTCTTAGACTTGGTTTCTCCAAGTGTTAAATGGGAATTTACTTGCCTTGGGCTTGCTATTCAAGATTGGTTAAATCCAGCATAGAGACTTACAGTGGCACCTGATAGATACCATTTGATAATAGTGATGGTCTCAGTCCCCACTACTGGTGATGCCAGGCTATTCAGTCTGGCACAGGAAGGACAGGAAAGATGGGCCCCTTGTCACCTGTGGTAGAAAGCTTCTTTTACATGTGGCCCCTTGTCACTCAAGGAGTGGAAATCAAAATGCTGAAGGAACATGGAGTCACTTCCTGGGTGTCCTGCATATCCAAGGGCCAGCACGAGTCCCCTACCCCCACTGTGGCCTGTATGTCTGATGGTGGGGGGCTCCAGGCAGAGATCATCCAGGGGACTGACACAGTGCTTCTCTCTCCATTCCTTCCCTTCTCCAGCTGACTACAAAGAGGACGCCATTAGGTGGCTCTCGGGCCTGAAAATCTTGCACCAGGAAGCGATGTGTGCGTCCACACCCACTATCATCGAGAGGTACTGGGTGTTGTCTGCTTTCGTCCATGCTGTCCTGTTGCTGTGTTGAACTGCCTTTGTCAGGGTGACTATAGGGAAGGAAAATGGATCATTGCGTCTCTAAAGCTTGCTGAGTCCCTGTATACAGTGGTGCCCAATTGTGACTGCGGACTTTTTGGTGTTCCAACTAAGAGTGTCTCGTGCTAATTTTCACCCCTGGCCTTTGGGACTGAGTTGGAAATAGCCATGGGCTGTGTCAGGGGATAGGAGGGCTCCTCCTGAAAGGACTTACAAAGGGGTGGGTGGGCTAACCCATGGTGGCCGGAGTTAGACTATGTAACCTGCTACCTGTCATGCCCATCTCAGGACCGGCTTTTGAGCATCATGGGTGTTTGGCTGGGAAGCAGGTGCGAGTTACTGTCCTTCAGTGAATCAGAGTCCTCTGCTCTGCATCATTTTTTTTTTTTTCCTTCCCAGCCTTTTGGGGATTAATTACTGCCATCAGGGAGAATTGTCACTTGGAGACCTGGCCTTTCCTAGGGAAGGGACTCTGTTGGCTCAGACAAGGGTCTTTAGCCACGGGGGCAAACCGCTTCCCACAGTGCCCCACACAGGAAGCTGGGAAGCCCTTTCAGTTTCCTTTTCTTTTGTCCCCATAGAATTGATTAAAACTTACACTATTTTCTAACTTTATTTCTCTCTCTTTTGGTCTCAAATCTCTTTACAGCTGGTTGAGAAAACAGATTTATTCTGTAGATCAAACCAGAAGAAACAGGTAAGTGTCATTTGCATTTTTTGCAGTTTGTTTGGGGCTCGGATTTTTATTCATTTAAGAGTTCCAAGGAGTTTGGAGTGTGTTTCGTGGTAGTTAAGGTCCTCATGAGGTCAGATGTCACCTATAGAGTGCCAGGCGCCACCTAGGGGCCGGGCTCCATGGTGTCTATGTCCCCTGCCTGTCAGATTCCGGTCTGGTGGGGAAATCGAGCACAAGGGCCTCGTCACAAACGTTGGAGCTCTCACCGTGTCCCGAAATACGAGGAACTGTGATCACCGCAGTGCCCACAGTCTGGGGCTGGAGAGAGGGAGAGGGAGAAACCCGCTTAGCCAGCAACGGTGGGGGAAGAAGACAGGGAGGAGGCTCGCTGTCCAAACAGCACCTTACATGGAGGTTCCCCTGCCAGCGCGTACATAGCTCTGTGCTAGGTGTTTCTTTCCTCTTTTCAAATTTTAGTTAGAAAGTACGAGAAAATGGAAAGCGATTCTAGCTGAGAAGCTGACCGAGGTCACGCTGCTGTTGAAAAAGGAGAGTGAGGAAAACAGGGGACCCAGCCTGGGTGGTGAGTGGGGACACAATCTGAGGAAGGATGTCAGACTGGCCTCTTTTCTCTTTCTTTCTTTCTTTCTTTCTTTCTTTCTTTCTTTCTTTCTTTCTTTTTTGTAATAGTGAGGATTGAACTCAGCACCTTCGCACGGAGCTACACTCCAACCTCTTTCTATTTCTGATTTTGAGACAGCATCTCACTAAGTCAGTAAGTTGCCCAAACTGGGTTTGAACATGGGATCCTGTTGCCTCAGCCTCCCAGAGTGCTGGGATGACAGGTTGGTGCCACTAGGCCTGGACTTATTTTCTATAACAAATAGGTGTTTTTTTTCCCTTAGATGAATGCAGTGTAACCCCAGAATTCATTTTCTTTCTTTTTAAAATTTTTTTGAGCCAGAGTCTTGCTCTGTAGTCTAGGCTAGTTCTGAACACACTATGTAGCCCAGGCTGGCCTTGGACTCACAGCAATCTTCCTGCCTCAGCCTCCCAAGTGCTGGGATTACAGGCGTGTGCCACCATGCCTGGCATATGTAGTGATGGGGAAATGCTTTAACTGCTGTGCTATTCCTCCAGCCCCCAAGAATCTACTTCCTTTCTGATGGACATAGGGTCTTTCCATAGCTGTGTTCCTGTGAACAGTGCCCCGGGACACCTTTGTGCGAGGTGGCCATGCACCAGGTAAATCCTGACACGGATTCTAGCTGCCTAGCATTTCCTGGTCTAGTCATGTCCTAGCGAGAGGCTGCTGCAGCGTAGATGTCCATGCACAGACACGGGAGTGTGCATTAGGCTTCCTGCTCTGTGTGTCTTAAGACTTTGTTAATCTGATGGAAGAAAGATAACAGTATATTGGTGCTTAAATTTACATTTCTTTATGGGTGAATTTGACCATTTTTTATTTGTTTTTCTTTTTCTTCTCTCTGAGGTTGTAACCCAGCTTTTAAAGAAAGAAATGACAAAAACTGCCCCCTTTTGAGCTTGTAGCAGGCCAGGTACTAAGTGCCTTACAGTCATTCCATTTCAACCTCATAATTGCTGTGTGTGTGTGTGTGTGTGTGTGTGTGTGTGTGTGTGTGGTATTGGGATTAAATCTAGGGCCTTTGCACAGAACTATACCCCCAGACCTTTTTAATTTTTATTTTGAGGCAAGATCTTACTAACTCACTAGGTGTCCCAGAATGAGTTTGAATTGATGGTCCTCCTGCCTCACCTTCCCAGAGTACTGAGACTATAGATGTGCACCACCGTGCCTGACTACATTTAATCTTGTGAAAATTGTTTTTCCTTTTGTTTGTACTTGGTATGCATCTGTCCGTAACATCTCTGCGGCAGTAACTCAAGGTGCCCCTTTCTGTTTCTGAGCATCTGTTCATCTCTAAGATGATTTTATACCTACAGTTTTGCAGCTTCCTTGTTGACTAGGGGTTTGGTGTGCCGTCGTGGTCCTGGTTGGGGTGATTTGGATCTGTTAGCCACAAGGGTTTGAAGCGTACTCATGTCGTGTGACCATAGCCATGGTGTGTGTCTTTGCCTCTCTGCCTCTGCATCCAGCATTCCCTGTCTGGTCCCAGTCCCCCGGGCTGCCTTGTGGTGTCACGAGGTACAGCCATTGACATCTCTTCTCCATGATGCATGGTGTGTTCCCACTGGTGTCTGAGCTGAGGAGAGGTCTTCCATGAGTGTTTTCTTTCTCTGTGTTCTACATGTTCATCCTTAAAACAAACACAAGGCAACAGAGGAGTTGTCTTGGCTATGGCTGTCCCCACACTGGTGACATGGGATTTATCAACCTGGCTCCAGAGTCAGGTGCTGGCTGCTCTGGAGCCTCAGCAGGGGAGGAGCCTGCCCCAGACTTGCTCCCTGCCATGTGTGTGCTCTGTCCCACCCTGTTCCCTCCTCCCTCCCAGGGGCCAAGTCCTGTGCTCCATCCACACATTAAAATTCTCACCTTTTTTCCTTTACCCCAAGAGGGGTTTTCAAAAGGAGCTTTGCCCAGGGTGCTGGGGAAGGAGCAGCTAATGTCACCTCTGCCAGGTTCCCACCCTTCCTGTCGCCCACAGTGGGTTGACTAATGGTGTTTTCTGAGGCGAAGCAAGGAGGACAGGAGGCAGAGGCCTGAGGATGGGAAGCTGGGAGAAGCAGTAGGTAGCATTCTCTCTACCCCTAGCTTTCCTTCTCTGCTTCTCCTGAGGGAAAGTGGTGGCAGCGGCTGGCATTTGTGGAGAACAGGCTTAGCAGGCTGCCTGTGCTGAGCTCTTCGCATGCTTGCCCCGTGTGCTCAGCTGTTGATGAGCGAGGCACTTGTTTTATAGGAGAGGACACCAGGCCCAGAGCAGTTAAGTCACTTGTCAAAGCAACCTGCTTGCATGAGGTGTTAGGCTCGCTCTAACTGTTTGTTAGTGATTTTTCGAAAATTTCTGCTACCAAAAGTCAGGAAAATGCAGATACCTCTCCTTCCTCACACTCACCTGACAATTTAAAACATCAATACATTGAATTATTTTTGTGGTAAAACATTTATAACAGACACTTTAAAGCTGTTTTTGGCATCTCATCCTGTAGGAGCAAGTGCGTTCATTTTATTGTGTGGCCTTCATCAAAATCCATTTCCAGAATGCTTTTGTCATCTGAACGGAGATTCTGTGTTGTTAAGTGCTGACTGTCCACCCCTCATCCTGATAGCTCCTGGGGTCCAGCACTCTGTGTGTTGGTCAGCTTTCCCATTGCTGAGACATGATACCTGACACCCACACACAGGGGAGGAGGGGTTTGATTTGGCTCAGGGAGTTTCAGGAGATGCAGTCCATGGTTGGCTGGCTCCATGGCAGGAACATCATGGCGGGAGCATGTGGTGGGGGCCAGCTGCTCAGTTCATGACACTGAGGAAGCAGAGCAGGGGATTGTGCCAGAGAGAAGGAGTAAAGGACCCGAGGTCATGCCTCTATGACTCACCAATCTCCTGGGTAAATCTGACAACAAGAAAGGTGCTACCCTGTTCTATCACCCTTTCCCTCTATGAATTTGATCGTTTGAGGTACCTCATGGGAATAAAATATTCATCCTTTTGTCTCTGGCTTATTTTACTCATTTAATGTCTTCAAGTTTCATTTCTTCTGTATCATGTATTACGTTTATTCCTTTTTTAGGCTAGTGATATTGTGTGTATATATGTTATGGTTTGGATCTAAAGTTTCCCCCCCAAAAGCTTCGTGTATTTGGAAGTTGATTGGACTGAGGAGGTTAACTGTGTCAGTGGACCAACCCATTGGTGATGTCATGTGCTGTTCGGGGCCTGGTGGGGCCTGAGTCTTCTTCTGACTGCCATGGATGAGCAGCTGTTCTTAGCTCGACCCTCTGCTATGCCCTCCCACCATTGGCAGCCACTGAAAAATGGGCTGAGATCTCCTAACACTGGGCTAAAATAAGCCTTTCCTCCCTTAAGTTGTCAGTGTTGGGTTTTGTGTCCCAGCGATGAGAAAGTAACGAAGTCAGTGCAGTACATTGTGCCATCTGTGCCCGCCCTGTGGATGCCTGGGTGGCTTCGTCCTCTCAGCTGTCATGAGTAAAGGGGCTATGGATGTGGATGTATAGATAATATCTGTTCAAGTCTCTGCTTTCAATTCTCTGTGTCTTTACCCAGAGGCAGACTTTCTGGAGTCAGTGGAGACTCAGTTTAATGTTTTGAGGAAGTGCTGGTCTGCTTTCCGTAGTGGCTGCACCATTAAACGTTTCCCCAGCGGTGCATAAGGGTCTGTGCTCCTCACATCCTCACCAACATTTAATTTTTCTCTTCTGCCCTCACCCCTCATAACTATATGCATTTCTGGCCTCATGTAAGATGGAAATCAGATGCAGGCCTGTTCTTGAGCCACTGTGTCACTATGTTGTGAGTGCCCTTCTTCGGAGCCTGCTAAAGTGGGGGGCCTTGTACTGGCTTCCAACATGCCATTAATTGGCTGAGGGTCCTTGCTCAATTTGGATAGAAATAACAAATTGGCAAAATGTAGCTCTTTCAGTGTTATCAGCCCTGGGCTTTAAATGGCAACTGCTACCCACTCTTAGCAGCTCCTGGCAGGGTTTGGTCATCAATAAAACCCTCTGGCCTTTGGAGATGGTGGCTTCTAGCAAATCTCCATTATTGTCCACTGTTCTCTGCTACTAACCACATTATTGACCAGTTCCGGTTGTTGACTGCTTTCCGTGTCAGTGGCTTTTGCTGTTACTGTCTCTTTTATACCAGCTCAGCATGTTGTGTTTGTGATAAAAATCACAAACAGGCAAGAATATGCCATTTGGAAGAGGTTTGATTAGGACTTACGCTGCAGTCTACGGGGGAACAGTGCATGGATGGAGCTTGTGAATGCCACAGAGGCATTGCTTCTACAGACGTGGGGTCCATCACAGTCAGTGCCATCTGGCTTTGCTTAGTGGTGGGTAGGGGAAGATGCCCTTGCAGACCTTGTCGAGGCGGGATGCAGAGGAGTGGCATCATACAGAAAGGCTGCAGTGGAGGGTCAGCAGGGTAGGCCCATCTGGCTGCTTGCTGCAGCCAAAGCCAGTGTCTCCTGGGGTGGCTGTGTGCGTGTCTGATGTAGCCAGGGTGGTTGCAAGGGCTTAGGGGGCAGCTGTGAAAGAAAAAAAAATGTCTATAGGGACTGCGAGCCCTTCTATCCACTCAGCATGGAGTGCTGGATTTGCACAAATAGAATATGCTTCCTTTCTTCTTCAGCCCTGCAAGGACGGGGAGCTTGAGTTGGCCCTGCCCTTGTAGTAGGAGGCAGGCGTGGGTCTGTTTATGTCCTGGAATGCAGACAGGTTTGAAGTGATTAATGGCTGAGGCTCCAGCATGACAGACTAACCTGAGGAGCTTTGGTCTCAGCCTTGTAAATTTCTGGAAATCCTGAGTATCGCCTTGGGCACAGAGAAATTGGAAGGAACATCTTTGCTGTGGAGCCAAGATCAGGAGCTAGGGATCCCTAGAAAAGGATTTTAAAACATGAGCTGTGTCTGAAACCCCTGGAGGGTGTAATAAAAGTGCAGTCTGCCACCCCTGCCTTCGAGGTATCCGATTCAGTGACCTCGTCTGGGCTAAAGAGTTTGCATTGTGACGGTCCGGGTAGTATGGGAGCTATGCTTTGGGAGCTACTTAGAGGATGAGTGTCCAACATTTTGGCATTGAGTGAAGAGGAATTGCCTTGGGCTGTGTGTAAAATCGCTAATATTGTGAATGCAGTCGAGTTATTCAAGTCACAAAAAATCTCATAGTGGTTTAAAAAGTTATGGATTTGTGCTGGGCCGTATTCAAAGCCATTCTGGGCAGCTGTGGCCTAAAGGTCACGGGTTGGACAAGCTGACTTTGAGATCAGGACTCTCAGCTGCCCTGTCCATTAGAGAGCTGCTGATCACAAGTGTCTATTTCAACTACATTACTGAAAATTAAATTAACACATCATTTCTCAGCTACATATAGCCCCATGTGACTGGCAGCTATGCACTGAGTAACAGGGATGTAGAATTGTCTTAACATCTAGAAAGTTCTATCAGCAGTGGTGAGGCTTAAACCTTGGTGCTAACACTTACTGGTCACGTGAATTGGGCAAATGGTTTCCTTTTCTGGTATCTCAGTTTCCTTGCCTGTAGAAGAGAGATAAGAATAGTTCCTTTCTCACACCCAAGGGTTTCTTGGAGGAGTCGATGTGAACATGTGTGGACAGGGTCTGGCTCAGAGTAAACATTCAATATTAAATGTTTTGGGGCTGGAGGAGTAGCACAGTGGTGAGAGCAGTTGTCTAGCCAGTGCAAGGCCCTGGGTTGAATTCCCCAGCATGCACATAAGCTGGGCATGATGGCACATGCCTGTAACCCCAGCACATAAAAGGCTTATGCAGGAGGATTACCACGAGCTCAAGGCCAGCCTGAGCACCACAGTGAGTTCAAGACCAGCCTAGACTACAATGCAAGATGCTTTCTCAAAAAAAAAACCCCCTAAATGTTTATTACTGTCATTAATGTAGAAAACTGGGGGTGGTGGAGGGGTTTGTTTCATATTGGGATGGCTGGTGAGTTTCCAGGGCTGCTAACTTAGCTTATTTGGTAATGGCTGCCTGAGGTGCAATGGTAAAGGATTGGGACTCGGTCAGACTGTGAAGGGAGGTGCTTGATGATTATTTAGTGATGTCAGCTGAGGGAGAGGAAGGGGCTGTTTGGCAGCTCCTGTGGGGGAGTTTCTGCTATCCTTTCCCAAAGGGATTGTCCTAGTTTCAGGTTATGCCCCAGAAAAAATGAAATGAGTTATTAGTTTGTGTGCAGGAGGATTAATAGGTGTGATTGAAGCATACAGCCAGTGCTTAAATAACAATTATTATAGTGAAAGGCATATTGCCATTAATCCCCCTCAAAATGCTCCCGTCACTTTGAACACACTGGCCTCGTTGTTCTTCCCGCTGCCTGAAGAAGTCCTGGAAGTCCTCTTTTGTGTCTTTAGAAGATGAGCTCAAAGATAAAACGCATGCTACTACCCAGAGCCATTCCACAGGAAGGCGGGCTCATGAAAACACGATGGCGCGTCCTGGTCCATCTTAATCATGGACCTCTCACTGTGCAACTTTTGGCTCCTCCCCAAAATCAAAATGAAAGGTTGGTGTTTTGAGTTGATTCAGGACGTGGAGGCAGCCACAACAACACAACTTAAAAGACACTTAGGTAACTTTCAGAACTGTTTCAGAAGAGAACTTTCTTGACACTGGTACAAGGTGTTCAACACCCACAGCTTAAGGGAGGGAAGTCTGGCTTTAGCTCACAGCTTCGGCGTTCTCTGTTTGTGCATGAGCAGCTGGCTCAAAGGCAGACAGAGCAAGGGTGGGAGGGCATACAGAGGAAGCAGAGAGAGAGAAGAGAGGAGCTGGGTGCAGGGACCCACCTCCTAACAGCACAGGAAGTCTGCTGTGGGACGTTTGTCTCATTGTCCATTTTGAGCCCTAGTAAATGAACAACTTTTCTCGCAGAGAACCTGAGGTGGGACCCATGGGATAGGAGACGCCCTCCAGTACTGATCAGCTCCGCTGACAGAGCTGGGTTTGTCCTCTTTTCAGCATCAGCCTCCGAGAGTTGAAGGCCATCTTGCCCATGGTCAACTTCAAAGTGAGCAGTGCCAAGTTCCTCAAGGATAAGTTTGTGGTAAGTTTTGTGGCCCAACCTGGGTATTTTGCTCTCAGGGCTCCTCTGTGCCTGTGCCATGAACTCATGATGGCCTTGGGGCTCTGGGGGATGGTGCCTGGGAGTCCTTTGTTCCTGTAGTCCCCCTGTCCTATCCAGCCGGTAGGATCATGGAAAAAGCCGAGGACCATGTCCTCAGACCTCACAGAGAATATAGTCAAAGGAGACTGTGTTGGCTGGGCTGTTTGGCTTGGAATATCTACTTGCAGCTCTGTCTCCACCAGTCCCCTGACCTTCCTGCACGCTGGGTCTTTTCCTAGTGACGTGAACGTGTATGTGTCTTTTGAAAAATATTATGAAAGACACCTTCTGTAGGGTGCCAGAGAATGAGCAAACAGTGTGCGGGCCGGTGGTGTATTTATTGGAGTTGGCTCATCCTTCTCCACCCACTCATTTTTTCCACATTTGTGGATGTTCTTACATAGCCACACTGGTGGTAGAGACGGGCAGGGAAGCCACTTCAGGAGTGAGTGGGTGGCACAGTAAGTGTGGTGTGCTCTTTCCAGTTGGGACCGGGATGGGTGGAGATGGGGACTGGGTGCCCTCATATTGAGCAGACTCTCATCAGGGGCAGAATACTTGATTCCTACATGCCCTTAGCAGGATTTTTATATCCATGGCCATGGCTGCCATATTCTCCAGAAATCCTCTGCTGGAGAAGTTCCTGCATTTTTATGCTAGTGAGCCTCTGGCCATGCCAACCTTTGACCTGCCCCCACCTTGCCCCACTGATTTCCCTAGGCAACAGATGGGTTGGACTTGATAAAGATGGGACAGTCTACATGTCCACTGATTACTGTATAATGGGAATATTATTCTTTACTAAGCATTTATGGAGCCAGGCATTTTGCAGATATTATTGTGGTTGGATTGAGGGAAGCTCTACGAGTGTGTGGTGGTCCTCCCATTTTACAGAGGAAGAAGCTAAGAATCTGAACGTGTTGAGTGAATCACCCAAAGTCATAAAGCAGTTGATTTGAGATGAACTGATTCCTTCTTCAGGTTTTAAAAATACATTTTTATGCTTCAAAAAGCAATCATATGTACATACCTTATAAATGCACATGTATTTGAAAATTTTAAGACAGTGTCCTGCCCAAAAAGGGAGGAGATGTCTGTATGGTTCCAGGAAAACTGGCCAACATTTTCCCACTTAGAGCTCAAGGGCAGGGGTCCCTGGGTGCTGTCCTAGGCAGACGAAATAGGAAACTCATAGCCAGTTTTGGCCAAGAGGAATACAAGTTTGATTTTAGCCAGAGCTGCAAAACAGAAAAACCATTCTATTTCTGCCAACAGGAAGCGGAGAGGGGGGCAGGGGATCCTTAGGTTAGACGTGGAACATGAACTGGTCTTGTCTTTTATATTTGCAGGAAATTGGCGCACACAAAGATGAGCTCAGTTTTGAACAGTTTCATCTCTTCTATAAAAAACTTATGTTTGAGCAGCAAAAATTGGTAAGAGAGCTCTTGTTCATTTTTCCTTGTAAAGTCTGGCAGAGGTCGGAAAGACCCCCAGAGGTGGTTAGTGTCCTATTTGCACAGATGTGATTGTTACATGAAGATAGTTTTTACTTGCCCTCTCTGTGCAGGCTGACCACAGTCTGACCACTTGACAGGGCACAGACTCCTGGCCATGGGACTTTCAGGAAGTATAGAAATGGGATAGAGATTTGCTTTCTTCCTAGGTTGGGGGAACTCTCCCCCAGTACTGGATGTTGGACTCAGAGCCTAACAAATGTCCTGCCACCAAGCCCGTCTCTTTTTATTTTGAGACAGTGTCTTAGTTACTTTCTCATTGCTGTGACAGAATACCTGACATGCACAAATTAGGAGGCAATAGTTTATTTCAGCTCCCAGTTTCAGAAGGTCACAGTCCATTTCTGGGCAGCTGGCACATGGCAGAGGCAGAGGTAGAAGCAGCTTCTCACAGCATTGCAAACTTGGAAAGCCAAGTCCCAAAGGGAGGGAGGAATTAACATATACAGCATCTTCCCTTCCAGGGCCTGTTCCAATGATCCTCCTCTTCCGAGTCCAGCCTCAGTGTTCTGCCCCTTCCAGGTTTAAGCCCCTAATCCACCACATGCCCATAATCCACCCCTCCAGACCAGACCCCAACATTCTAACAGCACATGGTTCCATAGGTAATCCATAATATCCAAATACAGGAAACATTTGGGGGACACACCAGATCCAAACTACAAAAGACTCATGTCCATCCCCTCAGACAAAATGCATTTAGTCCTTCTGTGAGAATTGCTAAAGTCTTAAGAGTTGCAACACTGCTAAAAAAGTCCAAGTCCAAAGTCGCCTTTGAGACGAAGTAAACTCTCAGCTGTGAACGCTTGTAAAATTCAAAGAAAGGTTACATACATCCAATGTACGAGTAGCACAGAGTAACCACTCCCATTCTAAAAGAGAGGAATGGGAGGATAGAAAGCAATTCTAACCAAAATGAGTTCTAAACCCGGCAGGGCAAAAAGGTAACTACCGTAGCTCTATGCCTGGCACCTGAGGTTAAACTCTGGCAGCAGCGAGTTGTGAACTCCAAAGGGCTTACCTGGCCCCACTCCTACAGCATTGCTCCTGGCTGCAACCTCCACCTCCTCTCCTTCGTGTTAAATCTGCTCATGACCTGCAGCTTTTCTCAACTGTTGATCCATGCTCCTGGATTTTCTAAAATTTCAGCGTCTGCATTTCACCTTAGGCTTCTCCTTCACAATTTCATACGCTGTCCTCCCAGGGGCGCACTCTGAAAATAGGGTGGAAACCACCATGGTCCTACAACTCTTGCACTCTGCAAGCCTGTAAGACAGGACCACGTGGATGTTGCCGAGGCTTGCCATGGACTTGAGCAGTAGCCTGACGCCCTTGTGCCATGGCTGCAGCAGCTTCCGAGTGCCTGGATTGCTGAACTGCAGGGAGCTGGCCTCTGGCAAGCACTTCCCTCTTTGGCCCTACAGGCAGCCCTGGGTACTCTTCTCAGAACAAGATCTTTTGCCTTTGTGCCCTTTAATTTATAAAGGGCGGGGTCTTCCTGATTCCTGAGATACTGTCAAGGCCTCTTTTTTATATCATGATTCTAAATACTTGGCTTCTTTTTAATGCTACTTTGACTCCAGACTGCAAGCTTTTTACAGCTGTTTTTTCTTCTTTTGCCATTGAGTTGGCTAAAAGCTGCAAACAGTACCCAGTGGCAGCCTGAGTATTGGCTGCTTTGAGATTTCTTCCACCAGATTAAGCAGTCCACTGCCCTTAATCTCAGTTTCAGGTAAAATTTCTGGGCAAGGCCAAAATGCTGACAAGCTTTCTGTCAGAGCGTAGCACATGTGGTTTGTAGCCCACTTGCCGATACAGTTTTCCTTCTCATCTGAAACATTTTGAGCCTGGCCTTCCCAATCTACACTTCCATCAGTGTTCTGTTTTTCTGACTCCAATCAAAATCTCCCATCAAGCATTTGTCAGAAAACTCCATGTCTTCTCCAGCTGGAATCCTCATACCTTTCCAAACTCCTCCCATGAAACAATTCCAAAGGCTTCCAATCTACTTGGTCAGGTAAAGTCAGAGTAATGACCCCACTTCTCTGGTGCCAATTTCTGTTTTAGTTACTTTTTTATCACTGCGACTTAATATTGGACACATACAAGTTAGGAGAGGAAAGGTTTATTCTAGCTCACAGTTTTCAAAAGTCACAGTCCATTCACAGTGGAAGCACATGGTGGAGGTGGAGACAGAGGCAGCTCCTCTTGGCATTGAAAACAGGAAGCCAAGTCCCAGCAGGAAGGGAGGAAGTTGCATTTATCCTTCCAGGTCCTGTCCCAGTGACCTGGCCCTTTTGGGTCCAGCCTCAGTGTTCCATCCCTTCCAGGATTAAGCCCCTAGTCTACCACATGTCTGTCTGCCACCACACACCTAGAATCCACCCCTCCAGAGCAGGCTTCCACTCCTAACAGCACATGGTTCCATAGATAATCCGTAGCATCCATGAGACTTTCGGGGGGCAGTCCAGATCCAAACCACAATAGACAGGGTATTGCCGGTTCCCAGACTGGCTTTGACCTGGTGATCCTCCTGCCTCAGCTTCTCCGGTAGCTGGGATCCCAGGCGTGCTCTGTCACACCTGGTGGAACTTTTATTTTATGGAGTAAAACTTGCAGAGTGTTTATTTCTTCATTCATGTAACAATTAATTATTGGTTTGCCAAAGAGGAGTAGAAAAATTACAAGCTTGGGAGTTGGGAAACCTAAATGCTAAGTCTCAGCTGACCTGTACCTGTCTAAGTGTTATTGAGGGCAACTATCCTTCCTCCTTCATTCCCTCAGCCTCCTTTGGAGAATTGAAAGATGTTAAATCGGGTCAATAGTTCGAAACATTTACAACTGTATAATTTGTCCCTTAGGGATGGAGGGCATATCTCAGTGATTACAGTATTTACCTAGGAAGTACAAGGCCCCATGTTCCATCCCCCAGCACCACATAATTGCTAGGCATGGTGGTGCATGCCTGTAATCCCAGGTCTGTGGAAGCCCAGGAGGAGGACTGCTGTAAGTTTGAGGCCTGAGATCCAGTGAGCTCAGGAGTAACCTGAACTACAAAGTGAGACCCTGCCTCAAAAAAAAAAAAAAAAAAAAAAAAAAAAAAAAAAAAAAAAAAAAAAAAAAAAAAGAACAAAAGCAAAAAGAGACCGTATCCAACCACTATCACTACCACTAGAAAACCCTCTATGCTTCCTAAAAGCTGATCTAAATACCTTTTCCGATTATGGTCTCTAACTTGTTTGTTGGACCTTGAGACTAATGAAATTGTTTTGGTGGCAGTGCACACATGAAATCCTGATGACGACTGCTGTCGTGTGCAGTTGGCCTGGACTGGGAAGAGGTTGACTTACTCAAGTCATTGGAACCGACAGTTTCTACTGTAGTTTGCTTCCTGGGATAGGATGCTGGCAGCCTGCCTTGTGGATAGGGTCAGCACTAAAGCCTGTTCACCTGCGAGTGCAGAAAGAATTGTCCTCTGGGGTAAAATTACACAGAAGCCATATTTCTTTCCTTCTTCCTTCCTTCCTTCCTTCTTTCCTTCTTTCTTTCTTTCTTTCTTTCTTTCTTTCTTTCTTCCCTTATTTCTTTCTTCCTTTCTTCCTTTCTTTTATTTATTTTTTTCTTTTTTGAGTTGAGGATCCTGTGTCCTCTACCACTGAGCTACATCCCCATGGCCCAAGCTGTGTTTTCCTATACTTTATACTTCTGGCTTTCTTAAAAGTGGTACAGACCTAGGAGGAGGGAGAAAAAGGGAGTTAGAATTTTCTTTGAGTTTTACAGGATTCTTATCACTCTCCACCCCACCTTACTTTTCTGAAGTGGAACTTGGTATGGGGGGCAGGGAACCTTACTGTGCTCACAGTTGACCCCTCCTGGCAAGAATGCCACATTGCGCCTACATTTGGTTCTTGGCCTTGTTGAATAGTTTTAAAATATTTCCAAAATCAACTGCCTACATATAAACTTTGGAAGACTGTATATTAGAGTTTAGACTTCTGGATTCTCTTGAAAAAATAATTAAGATCCATCTGCACTGGTCGCCAGTTCCTGCAGCAGTGTCTAGAGAGAAGGGATTCAGTGCTCTCCTGGGTGCCCCAGTCCAGTCCCGCTTTCCCCACTGATTCACGCTGCCTTCAGGGCCACAAGGAGGTTTTGCGTTGGCATTCATCACGTCCAACATTACATTATGGCCACAGCCTTTTTCAGTTCAGTGGTTTAGGGTTTGGACACCGAAGCCCCAACCTACAAACTCGTTTCCAGCCTGCTGGAGAATCCTCCCTTCCTATGGAGGGTCACACCCTCCGGCAGATTTTTCTGCCCCTAGGAGCTCCTGGCTAGGAGACAGGGCAGAGAAAAGCACCACCTCCTGCTGACGGAGCGACGTGAATGGAATTCTCAGGGTGCTGGGCAGGTTGATGACTATGGCCCCCTAGAGCCCCAGACCTAAATGTCAGGATCCAGTGCATGCTTGTCTACAGCCTGGTGGTTTTTCCAGCTTGGGGTTTCCAGGTCATTCTTGTGCCCAGCCACCGGCCTACATTGCAACAAGCCTCTGTTTCCCAAAGCTGGACGACAGCAGAAAGATCAATGTAATTTCACGTGTGCCCCCGGGAGCTAGGCTAGGTCATGGTGGTGGTGATGGGGATTGTTTGTGGCACAGGGGTAGGAGCCCAGGCCTTCACACTGAGCTGCACCCCCAGCCCTTTTTTATTTTCCATTGTGAGACAGGATCTTGCTGAGTTGCCTAGAGTAGGCTCAAAGTTGCAATCCTCCTGCCTCAGCCTCCTGAAATGTAGGATTATAGGCCTGCTTCACAGGGCCCAGCTTGATAATATTACTAATGCTGATTAATTATTAATATTCCCTCACGTGGACTGTATGCTAGGGCTGGTGCTAAGCATTTTACAAACCTTTAATTCTCCCCAAAGTCCCATGAAAGAGATATCGTTGTCCCCTTTTTATGGGCAGAGAAACTGAGGGTCAGACAGGTTATTGTCTGGCAGTCGTGCCCCTAGTGAGCCGCAGAGGCAGGACTTGAGTCTTGTGAACTTTCATGCCTCGCCACTGATGTGACTTGTTAATTCTGATGAGTTTTGTATTGAGTGACGTCAGACACGTACACTATAATGGAATAGTATAGTTCTCTGTCCCATTAGCTCCAACAGTTACAGCTGTGGTGCTAGTGTGTCCAGGAGACACCCCATGGCCACCCTGTGTCACCTGGAGCCTTTATGACCCCCTCTTCTGCTCCCTAGACCCCTCCATTGAATTCTCCCAGCAGTCTAGTGGATTCCCAGCTGCTGGGCCCTTTAGTTCTGAGACTGCCCAGCTGGTGAGCACCCACGTGTGTGTGTGTGTGTGTGTGTGTGTGCGCGCGCGCACGTGTGCACGCGCACGTGTGCGCTCAGCAGAGCACCGGGGTGTGCTGGAGACAGGTGCTGCCCGCTCCTGCGTACCCCAGCTGTTAGCAGGTCAGAGGCTGGGAGGATAGAGTCCAGGGTCTCCCATCTTCCCTTATGTCTGTGGAATTCTAAGGTTAGAAATGCCATTTTGAACTAGTGTGTGTTTGCAGCCTGCCCAGCCCTAAGGGGAGGAGAGACATGTGCTGGCGGAAGTGCCCATCGGACAGCTGGACCAGCCTGCTCGACTGTCATCCCACTTCCTTCTTTCTTAATTTCCTTTTCCCCTTCCTTTCCTTTCTCTTCCTTCCTTCCTCCCTTTTCCTCATTCCCTCCCTGACCCCCAAACGGGCAAGGAGCGTTTGTGAGACCCTCACTGCCGCCGTGAGCTGTCTGCCCACTGCCTTCCCTCCATGTACTAGGCGTGGGCTCTACCTCTGAGCTCCATCCCCAGCCCATTTTAAGCTTTGAGGCAAAGTCTAAGCTCCGTTGCCTAGGCTGACCTTGACTTGAAGTCCTCCTGCCTCAGCCTCCTGAGCAGCTAGGATAATGAGTGTGTGTCTCTGAGCCTGGCAGGGCAGCTGTTGTGAGCACAACTGGGCAGGGTCTGGGGCAACTACTGTGCACACCCAGTGCCCGGGGCCTGCCCTCTCAGCACGTGTCCTGGAGAGGCACTGGTGCCCTGGCAGGGTGGGCATGGCTGTGCACACACTGCTGGGTGAAGCAGCAGAGACTTGAATGACGTAATATAGTTTCAGAATGACGAGGTGGGACTCTTGAGGCTGCAGGATAATATGCACAGCTGGAAACAAAAAGTTCTGAGACGCGTGTAATATGGTAAAGTACGTTAAGATGGAGTTAGGTGGAGGACCGTAAGTCAGCTGCGGAAGGAAGCCTGTCTGTGGCATGGTGGGTGACTCAGCACAGGGCTGAAGCAGGGACGAAGACGTCCCTCCTCTGCTGCTGCAGTTTCTGCTACACTGGATATTTGCCACTACTGTTTTTTAATGACGACAAAAGTCTTTGTCGGTGTTACGTGCTTGTCCAACATTCTTATTTTGTATGTGTTTTCTATTTCAGATCCTTGATGAGTTCAAAAAGGATTCCACTGTGTTCATCCTCGGGTGAGGCCCCCTGCAGGCTGCTGCCACTTGGGTCGGGTGCACCCGGTGCCCAGCCCGCCTCCGCGAGGGACACCTAGCCTGTGCCTCAGTGGAGGGACTGCAGCACTGGGTGGAGGAGTGGGGGGACACCCAGAGGGTCCTGAGCCTCCCACAGTATGCTTTGTGACATGTGACAAACAGTAGGTTTCTCACAAAAATTAGAGTGACGTCAGTGATCAAGAAAGGGTGGGAAATTCCTCGTTGAGTTGCTTGAGTGCAGGTCCTGGAATTAAAATGAGCTTGGGCCCCGGAAGGCCTCCCTGGGAGCCTGGTGTATCATATCCAACAGGGTAAGGTAAGATTCTTAAAACGTTAGTGCTGCAGGACTTGCCAGGACCTCTTTGGTTACCTGATTTCCCTCATGTGGATTGTGTAAGCTGCTTGTGTTTCCCAAGCCTGTTTTATGGGGGGGACATGTTTGCCACTGAGTTGATGGCACCTAGTAGGTGGCTGTGGCAAACCAGAGCACTCAGCAGATGAGTCTGACTTATACTTTTCTTTCTTTCTTTCTTTTTTCTTTCTTTCTTTCTTTCTTTTTTTTTGTAATACTGAAGATCCAACCCAGGTCTTCATATGGACCCACATGCCCACCTATGTTTTTAGTTTTGATTTGGAGACTGGGTCTTGCTAAGTCCCTAAGTTGCTAAATGGCTCTGGCTGACCCGTAACTTGTGATCTTCCCGCCTCAGACCCCAGAGTGCTGGAATTACAGGCCTGTGCCACGGGGCAGGTTTATGAGGTGTTTAAGGACAAGGTTGGCTGGAGACTGTGGGAGCCGAGGTCAGAGACGCCCTTGGGATGAAAGAGGCCAGCTTGCAGACCCTGGGCGTTTAGTGGGGGCAGCTGAAGGCATACCTGAGCTCTGGAAACAATTTTAGAAGGCCTCGTTGCCGCCCCTGTCAGGCACAGTGCGCCTTCCCTGTGACGGCCTTTCTGGCAGAACGCAGGTCCTCGGGGAACCAGCTGGCTCAGACCAGTTCAGGGAGGGTCCAGCACTCTGTAGTCCTTTCCAGGGGGCCCAGGTGGGTCCTGCTGTGTTCATGAGAAATCTCTCTCCTCCAGCAGAGAGGGTGGGGGTCCCCTGACTGCGCGGAGTCAGACTACTCTGGCCAATGCCTCTCCATCTTCTCATCGCCGCCCCTGCCCGGACTTGTGTCCTCGCGGGTCAACCCTGCTGGTGCCCGTGTCCTTTCCTTCCTCCCTTCCGGATTCCCCCCTGCCCCCCCTCTGCTTCCCGCTCTCCCCCTCCTCTCTCTCCCTTTGGTCCTTTGCCGCCCCTCTTCCCCCTCCCTGGTGGACCTCTCCTCTGAGGCTACGTGCAGGTGGCTCCAGGCCCCGCTGGCTGCTGCCTGCTTGGCTCACTGCTGCCGGGTCTCAGCGCCCTGCTCCTCCGCCTGCCCCACGCCGCACTCCCCGCGGTGGTGGTGCTGCTCGGAGCCGGGGTGTGCGAAGCCAACACGAGTGGACCCTGCCCCTTGAGGTTTGGGGTCCATTCCCTTTTGGAGTGCTCCTAGGTCAGGACCTTGTCTCATTCACCCATGTCTTCACATGGGGGACCTGACGCTGGCCTGGGGGGCCGAGGACCTACTGTGGCTTGCCCTTCCTAACCACTGTTTCTCCGCTGGGCAGGAGCACTGACCGGCCAGACGCCTCTGCTGTCTACCTGCAGGACTTCCAGAGGTTTCTCCTGCACGAGCAGCAGGTGAGAGGACAGCAGGCCGCCAGGGGTGGGGGTGGAGCGCTGCTGGGGACACCTGTGCCACCTGACCACCTGCTGTCAAGAAGCAGTCCTAGCCTCCCTGACTGCCACCGAATGCCCGTTGCTCTTTCCGAAGCATGCACTGAGGAGGGGGAAGGGCAAGGCTGTTCCAGGCGAGGGCCGGGACCTGCCGTCCTCAGCCAGCTGGTAGTAGCTTCTCCCCGTCGCCTCCCAAGTCTCTTCCTGGGAAGCATCCCCTAGTTGACAAGAGGATGTAATGGGACTGACTGAGCTTGCTGGGTCCTTTGTGGCTGGGATCTCCCGCCCCAGGCTGTGACCAGTGTCTGTCCCTGGCCCGTTAGGAACCGGGCTGCACATCAGGAGGTGAGCAGGCAGCTGGTCTGTGAAGCTTCGTCTGTAATTACGCCTGCTTCCCATCACTCTGTGACCCGAGCTCCGCCTCTTGTCAGATCGGCAGGGGCGTGAGATTTTCATAGCAGCATGAACCGCACTGTTTGCTTGCTCCTTATGAGAATCTAATGCCAGTGATCTGAGGTGGAGCTGAATTGGGGTTGCTACAGTTATCTCCCCCCACTCCAAACTGCCACCGTGGAGAAGTTTTTTTCCAAAAAACTGGTCCCTGGAATGAAAAAGATTGGGGACCTCTGCTCTGGAATGTGAGCTAGCAGTGGGGTTCTCAGTGACAGGGAGCTAGTCTTCCTGGGCACTCTCTGTAGATGAATCTGGCTCCATGGCAGGGTCAAGAGGTTTTGTGTTGGGCGCTGGTTTTCCACTGGTGTGATGTTTTCCCCAGATGACACCAGGCAGTGTCTGGAGACATCTGTGGTTGCCCAGGTAGATGCACCTGTCTTGTGGGCAGAGGGCAGGAAAGATGCTACAAGTCCTGCATCTCCCAGGATACTCCACCATGAAGAAAACCCAGCCACCATGTTTGCAGGGCTGAGGATGAGGAGCCGGTGACAGTGAGGAAGACCTGAAATCCTCTTACTAGCTGCGTGGCCTCTGGCAGGCAGCTTAACCTTTCTGTGCTCCAGTTCCCTCCTCGTTAAATGAGGTGTGAGCCTTCACCTTCCAGAATCGCAGGGCTCAGGGAGGATTACAGTGTGTGTTTGTGTATGTTTGTGTGTGCATATTTAAAATGTTTTTGTATCACTGGGGTCTTATTTACTTTTTTCATTTATTAAGTTTTTGTTTTTTAAAAAATAGACTTTAAGCCAGTGGTGGTGAGCAGGCTAACTTGAAGAGGGTGAGTCCAGCCAGATCCCAACACTTTGGGAGGCTGAGGCAGGAGGATCACAAGTCAAGCCTAGCCTCGACAGCTTAGTGACTAGGTGAGACCCTGTCTCAAAATAAAAAGTAAATGGTCTGGGGAGGTAGTTCAGTGCAAAGGCCTTGGATTAGATCCCCAGTAACGCAGACAGACACACAAATAAGAGTAAGTTAACTGCTGCGTGTAATTACAGGCCAGATTCTATGCAGTGCGGTGAGGCAGGGTTCTGCACTTGTCTTGTTCTCCTACTGTTCCTTGTGTTGATTTGTTCCTCTTTCTGTAGGCCGCTGTTGAAGTTAGGTTGGAAACACTCCTGGACACAGGCCGCCTTGTTTCAGAACTCACCACCTGTAGTCCGACTTGAAACACAGATTCAGTGCCATCTAGTGGTGATTCACTTTATTTATTCCAGGGAGAATCCCCGGCTCTCCCTAGACTGGTCCTGGGCTAGGCTGCCCTTTAAACGGTAGGATTATGGGGCCTGGGAACTGCAGAAGACCCAAGCAGCCCCTGAGCACTTGAGGGACGTTCATTCAGGATGACTTGTGCTCGTGTGAAACGGCCACCCCAATATTTGCTGTGCGATTAGTAAATTTTTCTAGAAAGCACTTTGGCTGTGTGTAGTTAACCTGGAAACTTTAAATACAAGTGTATATGCTTTGAGTTAAGTGGTTACACACACAAACCAATGATTCCAGCATGCTTGGAGGCTGAGGTGGGAGGATTGCACATTTGAGCTTAGCCTAGGCAACGTAGTGACTTGGTGAGTCTCTGTCCCAAGATGAAACCCGGAGGGTTTTTGAACCCCTAGAATTTAAGCACCTTAATGGCCTTAGGGGCAGGAGGCCTTGTGCAGGGCCAGCCCAGCTTGAGTTTACTAGCTAAGTACTTGTGCCTCTTCACAAAAGCCAAGGCTTTTGGAGAAGCAGAAGGAAACGACCAGCCTTTGTTGGGACACACAGGTCAGGCAAGATGTTCTCCTTAAGTAGCCTGTAATTTGAAATTCCTACTGTAGTATTCAAAGATTTTAACACTCCTGTATTCGGGAAAAATTACTGTTTGGTGGCCTCCGGGCCATTTTGTGTCCCTGATCCAGGCAGTTTAAAAGCCACTCACAAGGCTCTCAGTGGTGGTGTACCCTGCGCTGGTGAGGCAGGCGCTCCCCATCCCTTGGTATCTGTCCCCAGGGTTTTGTTTTCCTGACATCCCCGTGAGATCCCCCACTGTCTGGGAGCACATTTGCTCTTGGTGTCCACAGGGATGGAGGTTTTAGAATGTTTGGAACCTGGAAAGCATTAGTTAAAGTAAGTCACTTCAGGCTGTTTTTATGTTGTTCTTCCTCAAGGTCTCTCTGGGTTTCTGGGACTGTGCAGAAGCTTCTTCGGAGCTGGTCATGTATGTTTCCGACATTATCAGGGCCTAAGCAGCAGTGCGGGACTGACCCCCTTGGAAAGAGAGCTTTTTCTTTTTTGTAGTACTAGGGATTGAATGTAGGTCTTTGCACGACCTACATTTAACTCTTATTTTTTTAAAAAAAATTTTTTTGAGACAGACTCTCATTAAGGCATACAGAAAATGGCCTCCCACATAATAGTCCTCCTGCTTAAGCCCCCCAGAGTGCTGAGATCACAGGTGTGTACCACCACACCTGGATCCAAAAGGGCACCTGTCAGATTCTGAGTCTTTTTTCAAAGTTCTGTTAGCTGGAGTTCTGACTCTTGTCTACATGAGCTCAGTGAACTTGGGGTCATTATGTGATGGTTCTGAGACTCTGGGTCACAGCTTCTAGAATGACAGTAACAGTGTATGACTTGTAGTGTTGGATGAACAGTGTAACATGGCTTTAGGAGGAGAGAGATCGTTCACACAAACTGCTGTGACTTGGGTACTTTCTGGGTACCAGGTGCTGTGTTAAGCACATCAATGTAGTTCATCTCTTATGGGAACCTTGTGTGGCAAGTATTGTTGTTCCTCCTCGGGACAAGGAAGCACAAAGCGGGCATGCAGCTTGCCCAAGGTCGGTCTTGGTAGATGAGAGGCCAAGCTAAGTGAGTGGCCAGGCCAGGGTGACATAGTCATGGTGCTCCCTAGTGCCTCATACACATCATGAGCTGGCATAAGACAGGCATTGGCAATAGAGCCTAAGAGGGCCACCAGTTATGTTTTATAAGTAAAGTTTTATTGCATGCAGCCAAGCCCCTTTGCCTTTGTCTCGTGGGTGGCTGCTTTGGCTCCGCAGTGCAGGGATGAGTGATTGTAACAGGTCCTGCACTGTGCCTGGCAGAGCCTCTAGCCCTTTTCTCACTCTCTGGTCCTTTTCACAAAATATCTGCTGATGCCCCACAAAGGCCTCACCCAGAATGAGGCCTTGGTATGGTGACCCTTAGTGGCAGGTGACTTTGGACTTGTGTTCGGTCTTTGGAGGCAATTGGGTGGACCCTGACAGATGAAGAGTTTCATCAGTTTTCTTTTTGCTGACTTTTCATTTGCTTTGTCGTTTTCAGGAGCTTTGGGCTCAGGATTTAAACAAAGTCCGGGAGCGAATGACAAAATTTATCGACGACACCATGAGGGAAACAGCTGAGCCCTTTTTGTTTGTGGATGAGGTGAGTGGGTGGGGCTTCATCCTGTTGTCAGGGCTTTTGACACAAGTCTGTATGTGTGTGTGTGTGAGTGTGTGTGTGTGTGTGTGTGCGTGTGTTTTCCCCCTCTTTCTTCCCTTGGACAGTGTTGCAGCAGGGGGCTACCCCTGTCCTTCCTTTTCCTCAGTCTTCCCTTTCCACCATGTTTCTTGAGTAGGTTTGTAAACTGCGTCACTAGAGGGAGTCTGACACCAAGGCATGCTCGTGCATTATCTACAGGCAATGCAAGGGTTTTGGGGTGCTGGAGGGCTGTGGAGATAGCAGCACTTGACCTTGGCTGGGGCAGCAGGGGAGGAGGCTTGAAGAGAAATGGGGGGGCACCTGCCCCACAGAGCTGCTCCTAGTCGCAGGATGTAGCCCTGGGTCACTTAGGCTTATGATTTTTAAATAAAGGGACTTGAGGCTGGGATAGGAAATTTTCTGTCCTTTGAGATTCTGGTTTTGGTAGTGTTCCATTTCCTAAGTTGTGTGGTAGATTCGCAAACAGTGAGGCTACTGTTATGACTTACAGAATGGTGGATTCTGCCTAACCCAGGAGATAGCTAAGGAAGCAGATATGCTTGCAGTGTTAACTGTTTTGGGATAAAAATTGGAGTGGAAAGGATTGTCTGGGTCCTGGAAGTATGTGTCAGTGTGGCCTGTTGTCATCTGCACCTTCTGTGCTGAAAACCTGTGTCACTGTGGTTTGCGTGTCCTGCCCTGTCCCATGTGGACACAGACCGGACATTGCTCCCGTCGCAGCCATGAATCTGTCTCTGTGTGTGACTCTTTCAGTTCCTCACGTACCTGTTTTCCCGAGAAAACAGCATCTGGGATGGAAAGCACGATGTGGTGGACATGCAGGACATGAGCAACCCCCTGTCCCATTACTGGATCTCCTCATCCCACAACACGTGAGTTTGTTGATGAGCTGTGCTGGATTAGGCAGCGCTGAGGGTGATGCGGCCAGTATCCCACCACGCGGCCTTGAAAGACCTGTGATGGAGTGGGGCATGAGCCCACATGGCTCAGAAGGGAGCACCCAGGAGCTGCTGGAAGTGGTGGGAGAGCACAGCTTCCTTTCCCAGAATGTGTTAGGATAGAAGTCCTTTGTGGCTCTAAAAGCAAGTCAGAGAACCTGAGTTGATCATGTTCTGCTGGAAAGAACACACTGTCTCAAACCAATAGTTGGATTGCTAAGGTGTTCACCACTCATCTTCTGCATGTGGCCCAAATCTATGGCTCCTGACCAGCATCGTCACAAGATTGCAGGAGTCTGGCCTGAATGGATCATAGCCTAAGGTGTTTCTAGGCAGGAAGAACTAAGACACTGGGGATTCAGGCTGTAACATTTCTCATGGATTCCCCAAAGTACAAGATTGTCCACCATAGCTGTCTCCCCAACATGGCTGCCTGCCCAATATGGCTGCCTCCCCAATGTGGCCACTCACCTCTCTCCTCCAGGTACCTCACAGGTGACCAGCTGCGCAGTGAGTCATCCACAGAAGCATACATCCGCTGTCTGCGCATGGGCTGCCGCTGCATTGAGTGTAAGTAGCTTCATCCTGGAGGGGCCAGCAGAGTAGAGAGAGCCGTGTGACATCTGAAGTGAGGGATGTGGCCAAGGACTTTCCCCAGAAGACATTTGTCTCTGAGGCAGAGAGAGCTGTGCTGGGCCTGGCCAGGGAATGGCTCTGGGCATCTGGAGTATGTCCCAAAATGGTGGGGTGCTGGGGCTGCTTTATTGCCCTCGCTCCTCCTGTGTTTAGAGGAAGACAAATAAATACCCTCCAGTCATAGCACTGGTTCTGTGTGTCACCTACTTTACGGGATGTGTGAGCGCTGAAAAGGACAATCAGTTGACATCCGTGGCCGGGCCAGTAACAGAGGCCTGTTTTCTTTGTCTCTTCCCATCATGTCTTTGGCTCATTTCCTTCCATCTTCCCTCTATCCCAAAGGCTCATGGTATATATTTTAGTCGGCTTTCTGTGACTATAACAAGTATCGAGATAATTAACTTATAAAGATATAGAACTCATTTTGGGGCACTGTTCTGAGCCTGGGAGGCCATTGTTGTGGGCCTCGGTTGAGGCAGAGCAAAGTCACGTGATGAGCTAGGAAGCAGAAAGAGGAAGAAGCTGGGGTCCCACACTCCCCATCAGAGGCACCCCGAATGACCTAATGACTTCCCACTGGGTCTCAACTCCTCTCCAGAGTACTACCCTGGGACCCAACATTCAACCTGCGGAGCCTTTCGGGGCTGCTTGGTCAAATCTTAGGGTGTTTGGCCAAAAAGTACAAGGTGGTGATTCAGGTTCACTGTTGTCAAGAACCCTCACCATGGCATCGCGGTTCGTGGCAGCTCTTCTCTATATTCACGCTCCTCTGTGCTTTTTATTCCCTCAGGGGAAAGCAGATGTGGAGAGGCGGGCTCCGCTGTCAGCTCCTGTGTCCTCGGGGGGGTTGATCTAGGGGTTGGTCCCCTCGCCGGAATCTACTTCTTGATGATCATTTTACCGTAAACTTTTGAAACACTGCTCAGAGCTCTGTTTACTTCCAGGGGAGGGACAAAAAAGGCAAGCCAAGGTTTAAACTACCAAAAGGAGAAAGTAAAACATGTTAAGAATACCTGATTACAAAAGAAGCAGTGGGAGTAGTTTCTGTTGGAGAAACATGTTGTGCTCTATAAGGGTGTAGGTCACTGCATGAGCACAGGGGAGCCTGAGTGTTCACAAGGCCATCCCGGCGTGGGGCCAGGGCTGACCCCATAGTCCTCACGGTGCCTGGTGGGAGGAGGGGGAAGTCCGCATGTGGGACATGAGGGGCACATGCCAGCTGGGGCTGAGGTGGCCATGCTTCCCTCTAGTGGACTGCTGGGATGGACCTGATGGGAAGCCCATCATCTACCACGGCTGGACGCGGACCACCAAGATCAAGTTTGACGACGTTGTGCAGGCCATCAGGGACCACGCCTTTGTCACCTCCAGGTCAGTGAGGGGAAAGCAGTGAGGGGTTTCTCAGACAGACAGATGGCATGTGCTGTCCAACTCTACCAAATACTCAAGGCCTGGACTCCAGCGTGGCCGGAGTCACGGCCGTGGGCGGACACGCAGTGCTTGGCAGAGCAGTCTCCCGGGCGCTCCCTGCCCACAGTATCACCAGCGAGAATGGTTCTGGGTTCCCTCTCTTCGAGGTTGGATCTGGTTCTGTTAATCACCAGTGCTGTTGGAAGACTAATGAAGGTGACAAGGTGACTGAAAAATATAATGAATGTTTGAATTTTAAAAATGTATTACAGTGACATAAACATTGCCATGAATTCCCCTCAGAATGCTCCTCCAGGCTTCGAACAGGATTGACCAGCACAGTCACAAGACTGCAGGAGTCTGGCCTGAATGTGTCATAGTTCTCAGCTCTTACTGCTTCCGGAAGCAGTTCTGGAAGCCCTGGTTCATAAGTATCTTTAGTGGGACTGTTGTGGCAGCCTTGATGTCCTGAACCAATTTGAAGTGTTTACCTCTCATTGTTATTTTGACTTTGGGGAACAACCGTAGGTCACCCGGGCCTAGACCTGGTGACAGGGGTGGACGAGGGCACACTGTCCTGTTCTTCCTAGCCTGTCTTTCTGTTGGACGGTGCTCAGTGGCAGCATTCACTGATTTTTTATGACACTTCTTAAAGACCCTCATGAAAGTGGGTTTCCAGAACTGCTTCCAACAATGGCAAGGAAAAAACAAAAACAAACTCCAAACGTGCCAAGAATGGTGGGATAAGTGAGTCTGAAGCAAGGAGGGGTATTTTGAAGGGAGTTAGTGATAATGTATCTTGTACTATAATAAAATTTAGAATTTTAAATATTTGATCATATATTTTGGTTATCCCTCATATATCAAGTGCTTAGCACCACACCAGGCACATAGTAGATATTTAGTTATGATTAGTCATTTTCTTGGACTTGCTGTATACATTCCAGGAGCCTGGGGGAGGGTTGGCGCTGAGACCATGGAATTGTGAATGTCTTTTCCATCCACCTTAACCTTTAAGCCGATGGCCGTGTGCCTGTGTTTCCACACCCTTCTTGACATTGTCTCAGCCCATTCTCTTGCTAACCTTCATCAGCTGTTGATGCATTGAAGGGCCTTGTGTTAATAGGGATGGTCAAATCGCCACTCAGGCTTTGTCTGCTTTCTGTCACTAGGACAAAATACCCAAGGTAATTAACTTATGAAGAGAAAAGTTTCATCTTGGCTCACAGTTTAGGAGGCTTCACTTTGTGATTGGTTGGCTCCGCTGGTTTGAGCATATGGCAAGGCAGCACTGGTCCTGGTGGCAGCATGTGGAGGAGCAAAACCACTTATGTCGTGAGCTAGGGAGCAGAGGAAGAAGGGATTGGGGCTCTGCAAAGGCCCATTCCAGCAGCTGGAGGACTTACCACTAACAGGGTGAGAATCTCCTAGTATTTGAAAGAGATTCATATTAATATTCATATTAATAAAGGTTACTTTTTCCTTGCAGTTGTAGGTTGTACCCAGGACCTTCACCCTGAGCTACATCCCTAGCCCTTTGCCATTTTTACTTTGAGACAAGGTCTTGCTCAGTTGCTACACTGCCCAGACTGGGCTTGAAATCATGATCCTCCTGCCTCTGCCTCCCAGAGTTCTGGGATGTTGGGCCTGTGCCACTATGGCTGCTAAGAAGGACTTAAAAAAAAAAAAAACAGATTATAACAGCAGTACCCAGTTTGGCTTTGGCCGCCATTTGATTTTGGCACCAGACCTCCCAGGTCCCTCTTTTCTGGCTGCATTTTAGCTGCTGTGTTCTACTCAGATGTGGGACCAGAGCAAGGACTCAATCAGATCACTGCCCCAGGTCTCTGGGGCAGCATTAACTCCAGGTGGAACATGGCCAGGTAATTTTAATTTAAACATTTTATTCTTTAGATGTTTACTTCCTCTTCCACCTACTAATATAGTTTTTGACCTAGGGTATTGACTTAACATGTCTTTAAAATAATTTTGCTCCATAACAGTGCATCATACCAACCTCAAATGGATTCTAGATAAGGAAAAGATTCTAATTATGTATCATATATCTCTGATAACTGGGAGATTATGTGTGTATGTGTGTATACATGTGTGCATGTATTTGTATATATATATATATATATATATATATATATATATATATATATTCTATTAAGGGTAATTTTCTGAGGTTTGGTAGTGGTCATAGTGTGGTCATGTAGGGAAGGTCTTATTCTTAGGTGTATGTGGAGGATGTCAGTACCTCATTATTTATTTATTTATTTATTTATTTATTTAATTTATTATATTTTGAAACAGGGCCTTGCTCTGTAGTTCAGGTTGGCCTTGAACTCACTATGCAGCGCTGGCCTCACTACAATCCTCCTGCCTCAACCTCCTGAGTGTTGTGATTATAGGTGTGAGCCACCGTGCCCAGCTACTATGTGGTGCAGGGGAGAGTTGGACGTAGGCAGTGCTGTAATCACTGAGCTATGCCCCCAGCCCTAAGCACTTCCTTTAAAATGGTTCAGGAAAAAATGTAAATGTACATGCACCCCCCCACACACACACATATGCAAACATATTTTCCTATATTTGCCCTAGGTGAGGTACAAATGGTAGATAGATCCCCACACATGTTTCAGTGATATACACATAGTTGGTTTCAACTCACGGACTCCATTTTTGTTAGTTGATCTACTCACTAGAATTTGTGACTCCAAACCAAGTTGCAGAACAGTTTTTAGGTCATTCATGGACATGGGAGAAGTGGGAAACCGGTCACCCAGTGTGGACGTACCTGGCCAAGGTCAGGATGAGTGGTGTGCTGCTCCTGTGTTTCACTTTTTGTCCAGCAAACTAACGTCCTTTCCAGCATCTGTCTCTTGCCACGTTTTTTCTTATTGTATGTTTGCTGGCGACTTCACCTTTAAAATAGCTCTGGATGTCCTGTAGTGGCACTCATGTGTGTTTTGAGCTGTGGAAGGCTGCGGTGTGCCCAGCAGGGGGAGCGGGCACCAGAGTGGCTTCCTTCACACACCAGTCCTGCTGGAGCTCTGGTGGCAACAGGGGCAGTGTTCATGAGTCAACAACATGTAGGAAATAAGGGTGTCTTTAAGCAGAAACATGTAAAGCAAAGTCGTGTGTTGATTGGTTGACAAAAATATGGTGACAGAAGCTCAACAGACCGTAAGGCTATACTTCCCTGTAGGGTTAGTGGCCCAAGTGTTTGCTGATCAGTTCTGGACCATAACTCTCACAGACAAGAAAATCAAGTTAGGTTTACACATGCAAATGCTACATAAGTACACACATTGAACATATTAATATGCATACACAAATGATATATAAATATGTATGCACATGCAGGTACAAAGTATAAGTGTATGCCAATGATGTATGAAGATAGAAAACCAATATGCTTTATTAAAAATAATAAAAGCATAAAATACAGTGAATGTTCAAATTTTAAAAAAGTCTATCACAGTAAAGGACACATTGTCACCATTTCTTCTCAAAATACCTGACACCTGGAGCACACTGGCTGCCCTTGGTGCTTTCCGAAGCAGTTCTGCTCGTCCTCTCTCATGCGTGTCCTCAATTGTGCTCTCCTGGCTTTCCTTAATTGACTCAAAACATTCACCTTTCATGGTGATTTTGACTTTGGGGAAGAGCCGGAAGTCTTCTGGTACCAGGTCCAGCGAATAAGGATGAGGACGTGGCCTCTGGTGTTTACGAGCCCGCCCTTGAGTTGTATGGTACTCGGCAGCAGCATTCACTGTATATTTGATCATACCTCATAGAGACACTGAGGCCTTCCAGAACTGCGTCAGCAAGTGACAAATGATGGGATACATGTGCTCAGAGTAAAGGGGAGTGTATCGGGTGGGATTAATGGTTACGTGTCTTTTACCATCATAATTATAAAAAATTGAACATTCAACCCTATATCACTTCTTGTATACTAAAATAGGTGAATGCATCTGGGAACATGCTGACATTGGTGACTCTTGGTGACATATACTCAAGTTCTCACTGTAGAGTCTTTTCTTCTTTCTTATAGGGTTGGAAGTTAAAAAAATTAAAGAGCTTTTGTTTTAAGTTTAAAGACATAAGTGGATGAAATAAAAGTGCCAAGGTGGCCTGCTGCAGTGCATGTGGGGGAATGAACCACACTGTACTGACTGTAGGGCCTCTGGGTGTGGGGTGCCCCGCTAGCTGTGAGCTGAGTCTTGGGGCGGCTGTGCCCCCTGGGCTGAAAGCTGGCTCTGTTGCGGCCAGAGTGGGGAGGCAGGGAAGGTGCCTTTGCCCACCCCTGTCAACCTGGCCCTGCCCCCTTCACCTGCAGCTTCCCTGTGATCCTGTCCATCGAGGAGCACTGCAGTGTGGAGCAGCAGCGCCACATGGCCAAGGTCTTCAAGGAGGTGTTCGGGGACCTACTGCTGACCAAGCCCACGGAGGCCAGTGCTGACCAGCTGCCCTCGCCCAGCCAGCTGCGGGAGAAGATCATCATCAAGGTGCGCCACCGGGGCTGCATCGTGGGGGACCCCAGAACCTGGCTCCAGGACTCTCTCTCCTTACTAACGGTGACCTTGGGCAAGTTCATCCCATGTCTCTGTGCCTCTGTGTCCTCTCTGGTCTCATGGGGATATAGGGAGCCCATGTCCTCAGCTTGCTAGGAGCTGATGTGGAGGTTTGGGTGCACAGTGCCATTCCAGCTGGGGCAGGAACTCCAGAAGTACTAACTGCCCATTCTTGTTTTGGGCAGTCCCCTGGCACACGTATGTCTTCCACAATTGGCCCCTCAGGTGCTGGTGGCGAGGCACCCCTCCTGCCCTCAGGGGCTCTAGTGTAGAAGGTGGTCAGTTCTCAAAAAGGCCATGGATGGAAACAAGGTGATGGGCTGGTGCTCCCCGAGCTGTGGGGTGTTGCCATCATTGTGTCAGGGCCCCGAGAGGCCCCAAGAGCGTTCAGTTACATATGTTGCCAGGATAAGAAAGCCAGCTAAATGCCGCGTAAGGCAATTGTGAGGCAGAATGTTCTAGAAGCTTTGAGCTCTGGCTTACCTGGTGACCTGAGGACCCAAGGTCCTCACATCCTCCTCTCCCACCCCCTCCAGGGCCAGCTCGGATAGCAGTTGAGGTCCCATGGTTACAATTCAGTGGGGAAGGATGTGAACTTCTGCAGGAAAAAAGATGGCACATCATCTCCATTAAGCTGAATGTACAGCTTTACACTCCCATTGTGAGCATCAGCGGCGAGCCGCCCGGGGCCTTGCCACCAGCGGGAGTCGGGGTATCATATCACATTTGCGGCAGTCACAATATCTCAGCGTAACAGTGCGCTCAGCACTGCTCGGGAATTATGGAAACGATTAGATCTGCCTCCAAGTCTTATTTAAGATGTTAATGAGGAAGCGTGCCTATTAGCATATTGCAATTATTTTTGCTTAATGTCTTAATAATTGCATTTCAATATAACTAGCTTCCCTGGTGATTGTAGGCCTTGCAGATGTTCTGAAAAAGGGTCTCTAGTTTCCCCAGATTTCACGGCGCAAAGATGGCGGGACTGTGCTCCAGGGCACTGTCTCTGTCGAGGGCGAGGCTGGGGCTTGGGCGTGTCAGACTTCCAGCTCAAGGAAGAGGTGTCCTGGGGTGTCTGAGGAACCACGTCCAGTGAGCAAGAGGACCTCAGCAGCAAGTGTCCCCTCTGCGTCTGTCGTGAGGACCCAGGCACATGACTGCTGTGGAGTCTGGAGTCTCCAGCCAGCAGCAGTTTGGGAAAGGAGCAGGGGTGGCTTTTGTGGGTAGCAGGCAGGCTCAAGGAGGGGGCAAACTGGCCTGTCCTACTGTCCTGCTCACCTTACCACCTGTCTGGACTGCTGTAACAAAATGCCGTAGGTGATGACTCATCAGTCA
>PVKB01007476.1:0-34067 GCA_004027205.1 Ctenodactylus gundi | reverse complement strand
CCCGTGTGCAGTCACTTAACACGGCAACCTAAGGGTCACTATGGGAGGCTGAGGCAGGAGAGCTGCAAGTTCAGACTCAGCTTTGGCAACTGTCTTAGTTACTTTGTTATTGGTGTGACTTAACGCCTGACAGCCACGAATTTAGGAGAAGAAAGGTTTATTTCCACTCACAGTGTCAGGAGGTCACACAGTCCACTCGGGCAGCCAGCATCAATGGAAGTACATGGCAGAGGTGGAGTCAGCCCCTCAGGGAGTCACAGACAGGAAGCCAAGTCCCATCAACTCCAGTGTCTCCCCACCAGAAAAAGCTGAAACAGTCTTTCTTCTTCCACTTTTTTATACAGTTCAAGTTCCCAGTTGGGCCTCCCACCCTCGGGTAGGTGTTTCTCCTTCATTTGCTGGACCACAGATCATTCCCACTCTAATCCAGGCTGGTTCCTGATTGCCTAATCTAGATGTGGTTCCCAAACTCTAGGGCATGGGTGGTTCCTAATTGCCCCAAGTTGACATAATCTTTCCAGTGGTTACAGCGACTTAGGAACTTTTCAGGACCTGGTCTCTAAATTTAAGGACTTTCGCAAAGGGCTGTGAATGTAGTTTAGTGTGAACGGTATAGAAGTAGATTCCATCCTCAGTACCAGGCAAACAAATGCCTAGATAGGCATATGTGCTTGAATAGACACGTTTTTAATACTGTGTAAGTGTATTGCCGCAGTACAGAATCTCCTAACGCTGGCTTTTTGTACTTTGAATGGCAAAGTCAGCATTTCACAGTACTACAAATGAAATATAGAGGTCTCATTGTTAATAACAGTTTATTGGTAATTCACTTGCTAATACATTGTCATTTTTCATGTCAGTCTATTCTCATTAGTGGTTTGTTGAGGTATTTGCATTTATTTTGAGTTTGTATGTAGCATTTTTCAGTTGGCAGTGTGGTAGTTGTAGATAGATGAATATTTAGCAAAATGTTTATTTTTTCTTAAAGATCAGGTTGGCCAGTTTGTCCTTGAAAGCCTGGTCTCAACAGTCCTCTTTGTCTTAGCCTCGTAAAGTAGCTGGGCCTCCAGGTATGCACTATAGCACCCAGAAAAGAAGTATGTTTTTTGATATTTTAGTATATAGTAGAAGTTTGTGTCAAAGGAAATAATTTTGGAAGAGCTATTTGAGGTATTGTTCAGTGTTTGCAGCATTTGCACTGCATGTATCAGGCTCTCGTTTTGAACCCTACCAGCACATAGAAAGTACCTGAAAAGGATTGAGGGTGTATCTCAGTGATTAGAACACTTGCTTATGAAGGGCATGGGCCTGAGGTTGATTGCCCAGCACCACATAAATTGTCAGGTTGGCACATGCCTGTAAACCCAGCACTCAGGAACCTGAGGCATACTTTTGCTGTGGGATCACTGCAAGCCTTTGCTACATAATTGGCTCAAAACCAGTCTGGAATACAGTGCAACACCTTTGCTTTAAAAGTAAATAATAATAAAAAAAAGGAAAACAGCCCACATTCAGGGTCAGTTTGTGTCCTTACAGCAGTGGTGGTCCACTAGCTAGATCCTTTCTCTCTCTCTCAAACTTTGACAAGCAGTGCCAGTTTCTTTGATTCTCACTTATTATGGAGTATTTGTCTTTATAGGAGTGTTGCCTAGTGTTAGGAGAAAAGTATTTCAATGCATGCGACTGTACTTCTGTGTGGGTAAACTTTTCATTTACGCTTCTCTATGGATTAGAAGGCTTCAGTTACAGTTGCATGTGTTTTCTGAGTCAGCTTTTCGTGCCCTTGGCCTTTTTTTCCCTGAGCCTTCTTTCTAAACCTTTTTTTCTCCCTGGTTGGAGAGCTCAGCCCTCCAGGGATACACCAGGGAGCATCTTTATTTGCAGCCCTTAGCTGGGCCGCAGTGCAGTGGTCTATGAACGCCCCAACTTCTCTGGGGAAGGCGAATTCAGCTATTATACATGGCTTCTCACTTACAGATAGTGATTATAAAGCTGATTCTTTGCTTTAAAATTTAAAAAAAGGTTTGGGAGTGTAGTTCACTGATTGAGAGAGTCGCCTAGCTTATACAGGCCCTGCATAAGGATTATTGGGTAGGGGGGTACACACCTGTAATCCTACTACTCTGGAGGCTGAGAGAAAAGGATTCCCATGACTTCTATCCCAGCCTTAGCTATACAGTAAGTTCAGGACCATTCTGGACTACAGAGTGACACCTTGTCTTAAAAAAAAAATAACTCCTAACTCTAAACATAGCACTAGCCCCAATAATATCCCTACCCCTACCCCTGGACCTTGCCCCAAGCCTTGCAATAAACCCGACCCTAACCCGAACCTCAGTCCTAACATTCACCATAAACCTACACCTAAATCTTGGCATAAATGTAGGCCTAGATAAAACTGTAGCTCTAACCCCAGTGCTACCCCATATTCCATTTCTAACCCTAACCCTAGCCCTAAATTTGGCTCTGATCCTAAACCTACTCAAAAGTCCATCCCTAGCCTGAATTTCAGCAAGTCATGCTCTCCTCAGCTTTTTCGGTAGCCCTAGTATTGCCGAACCACTAGCCCAAAATTGATCATCACCGTAGATGTAACACTACATGTAACCCTAGCCCTAGCCAAATACCTGGCACTAATCTGAACACTAATTCTCAGCCGAGCCCTGGACCTATTCTTAAATTTAGCGCTAATACTGCCCTTCATGTTAGCACCAGCCATAAGCTAAAACATAGCCCTGCAGCAAATCCTAACTCTAAAAAATAGCCCTACCCCCCCACCCCCCGCCAAAACCCACCCCTACACCTGCCCCTTGGCCCAAGCCTTGCAATAAATCTGATCCTAACCCCAGCCCTAACATTCACCATGGACCTACACCCAAACCTAGGCATAAACATAGGCCTAGATATAACTGTAGCTCAAACACTAACCCTAGCCCAAAGTCCCTTTCTAACCCTAACCCTAGTCCTAAATCTGACCCTGAGCCTAAACCTACTCAGAAATCCATCTCTAGCCCAAATTTCAGCAAGTCATGTTCTCACATTTTTTTGTAGCCCTAGGATTGCCTAAACACTAGTCCAAAATTGACCGTGACCTTAAATGTAACACTGACTGTAACTCCAGCCCTAGCCGTATACCTGGCCCTAATCCTAACACTAATTCTCAAGCGAGCCCTGGACTCAGTCTTAAGCTGAGAGCTCTTACTGACCTTCATGTTAGCACTTGACAAAGGCCAACAGAAAAGGTCGTGGTTCTGTTTTACTGTGCTGTGCTGTGTCATACTGTCCTGTATTTTGCTGTACTCCTGTAGCATTTGTCTTTGCAAATGGTACAAGATAGGAAGTAGCATTGCATAAGTAAGCTCTTCCTGCCCCTGATACCTGTTACCAGTTCAACTGAAGCAACACTCTGTGACTAGTGTCGTCAGAGCTTTGTGTTGCTTATTCTCGAACTCCATTTGAGATGATGGAGCCATGAGCCATGTTCTAGAATCGTATTTGGGACTGTCTCTCTTTTGGTACAGTACAAGCTCCATTTATGGAGCTTTGCTGTGTGCTTTGATACCTGATAGGGCATTTCTGTACATTTACTGAATCATTTTCAAGTACCTCATTATTAGGTTCTTCAGTTTACTTGAAAAGTGTGCCCTGTTATGAGTCAGTCCCCATACTGTGAAATTCTAGAAAGTCAGTTTTAATTCTGTTTGTGTCTAGCTGTGTCTCTACTGCATTCCTGGGGATGGAGCATAGAGCTCCCTCAGAGCTGCACACCCCTAGCCTTTTTTTATTTTTAGATTTTTGCACAGTCTTGCTAAAATGCTAAGGCTGGCCTCAATCTTGTGGTCAGATGTCTCATTTCTCCTAGAGTGCTGGTTTTGGAAGCCTGTACTACTAGGGCTATCTTAAAATAGTTATCAGCAAAATAAATTTTTTGGTAGTGGCATTGTCACAAAACAGTGTAGTGGAATGTTTTGTGATGCTTGACAATACAGCTGGAGGTCCGGGCAACTTCTCTCCAGGCTCTAACCAGGCCTGACTCTTGCTTAACTTCTGAGATCACACGAGGTGTGGCACATTCGGGGCAGCGTGGCTGTAGACCTCTGCAGCTTCTTGATTTTGAAATAATCTTGTGTTCTGCTTTGGTTTATTTTCACATTTTCCCATTTACACAAAAGTTGCCAGACTTGTGCAGTGAAATCTCGGAAATTCTCCAGGCAGATCCCGCTATGTTAACATGGAACCTAGCTTCTTCCTACCTCTTTCTTTGTTTCTAAATTTTGACACCAGGGTCCATGGTCTAGGGCCCCTTGCCCTGTATCCTATAGGAGTTTCTGATGATGATAATGTCATCTGACTACACTTTCCAAGCTGAAGCGTTAACATGGGTCTGGGTGCCTTCTGTGGGAGCATCTTCCTGGCCTGGGCCAGGTCCCAGGTTCTTTCCTCACCCAGTACCTCACATTGAAAAGGAGACACTGCCATAATGTTGTGGTCCTCTCTGTGTCTCGTGAGGGCGTGTGCAGTTGGCAGTTTGGGCTGTGCCTGCCCACATTGTGAACCAAATGCAGGGGTCAGGCTTTGGTATGATGAGATCGGTCGTGCCCTTTCTGCTCGTGTCAGTTGAACACACTCTAATCCTGTTGGAATCTTGCAGTATATGCTCAGTCTTTCCTGGTCGTTTTCTCCTGTTGTCTCTTGTTTTGTGTGCGACTTGGTTTTCTGTTGTAAAGAATAGTTTTCCCTTCTGCCCTGCTTGTCAGTGTGGACTGGTTGTCAGTGTGGTTTCGGTATCATTGCAGAGATGGTAGGCCTTTGGGATTCTTGTTTATTATGACCTACAGGCTGTTCTTAGGGTGCCCCAGTAGTTCTGCATACGCCCCCAGATCCATGCCATGCTTGGAGCATTAATTTACCTTCTGGCATGGGATGTCCTCCAGCCTCACCTGATAATTGTGCTGCCCCATCCCCAGAAACAGGTGCTGTCTTGTGATAGATAGCAGTGCTAGAAACCTAGGCCTGGGTGCTAGATTGTCCCTCTGACTATTAGATTGTCAGTTCCTCATGGCTGGACCTGATACAGAGAGTTGTAACAGGCTGGTTGATAAAACATCAGCCAGAAAGAAACACCAATAAGAAATGGAAGAAGTAGCCATGTACACGCCTGTCATCCCTTCACTCAGGGAGGCTGAAGCAGGAGGATTGTAAGTTCATGCCTAGTGGGGCAATTTTGTGACTTTAGAGAGACCTGTTTTTAAAAGGATTGCACATGTAACTCAGTGCAAAGACTTTATTTTTTGAAGTACCACAAAAAACATAAAAAATTGATGGTAAAAAAAAAAATTGATAGTAGACTATTACCAACAGTTGAAAGTTGGAAGACTTGCCTATTTCTAAAGATTTTACAACAAACTTTGTTGAAACAATTGTCCGGAAGTCTATTCTTTCTCCTGTCATGAGAAAACCTCAGATAGGAGAATACTTTGAAATATGAGGAGAATCAAGTTTAAAGTGATCCCAGAACTGTGGAATTACTGAAGATATATGTGCTTGGCCGTGTTAGAATTTTAGGCCTCTGCTAAGAACAAACACTGAGCAGGACAGAAACGAGACCAAAAATGTTAGCCCAGAATAGGCGGCAGCAGACGTCAGAGTATGAGCAAGCTCCACAGCCATGGGAGGAAGAGCCTGGGCAGTGAGCAGGAAGCCCGCAGAGGAGAGAATGAATGAACACAACCTAAATAGAACATTCCTCTGCTGATAAGGCAGGAAAACAAAAAATAAATAACTAAATAAATGTTTTTCTCTTCAGCTGGCAAAAATACAAACACTTTGTGATACTTCACATTTCACTAACACAGGAAGTATGGGTACCTGCCCTTTTGGATGGGCAGCTTTCTTGTTGTTGGGACAGAATATCCATTATCCACAACTTTTGGGAGGAAAGGTTTATTTTAGGTCAATTTCAGAAGGTTGTACTCCATTCACAATTGGGCATCTAAAAATGACGAAACCACACAGTGGGGCTGGAGCTAGAAAACAGCCCCCCTCAAGGCTGAACAGCCAAGGAAGGGTGGAGCTGCACACACCCCTCAGGGTCAGACCGCAAGTGTGCGTCCTTCCAGCTAGGCCCCACCTCCCAATAGCACGTAGCTCCTACTACATCAGAATACATGTGAGTTGTTGGGGGACACTCCAGATCCAAATGATAACAGCAGCTAAATCAGTAAGGACCTGTGTATTTTTGCACAGTGTGCAAAAATGTCTCAAGGCCTATATTTGATGGAGCCCTGAACCATTTGCAGAAAACTCCTGTAGTGTGCAGTTGTTAGGTCTGCACTGGGGGAAGAGGCAGGCCTACTGCATATGAGGGTGGATCTCACTTCTGAGGTCAGAAACAAAAACGTGTTGGCATACTTGCCTCAGTGCACTTGTGTGCTGCCCTGGCGTGTCTCCCTGGGGTTTACAGATAGCTGGTGTGAGCGCTGAACATCTTAGGAGGCTAGGAGTAGGTTTTGTCAAAGAAATTATGTTACAATATAAGACAAGGGCTACCAGCCAACCAACCAAATCTGTTTTAAAAACCGTGCTGAATTCTAGTATGGACTGGTCTGAAGGTTCATGGGGTTTCTGAATAAAACGATCCTGACATAAAAATAGATGTAAAATATAGAAAAATCACATGCTATATGCTTGTATTTGAGGATTCTTTTCTCAAATTTTTTTGTCTTTAGGGGTGCAATACTAAAAATAAAACCAGGACACAAATGCTTGGTAACTGAGCTATGTCCTCAGCCTACCATGGGATCATTTTGTTGTAAACCGCCTTAGTAAGCATATGGACTAGTGCAGAGCCAGGAGATCTGATCCCTGGATCCTGCATACAAAATAAAGCTGGGTGAGAGCCGAAAGGACATGTGTCTGTGCCTGATGTATAAGTTTCAGATGGAGTTTTTCAAGAAGTTGCTGTGGGATAAGGGCATCAATGAGAAGTTCCTTAAAGATACAGATGACATCACAAGAAAGCTCAGCCTCAGAAGTTGTTAGATAAACCCAGGTTAAAACAAGCCTTGCGTTCTGCCTGGCTGAGTCTCACATAGGTCAACTCTTGGAGTCACTGTGGCTCAAAGTATGAACATGAGCAGCTAGGTAGCTACCTCTAGGGAGTGAATTGGGATGGGATGGGAGAGATTTCTTCAATTATTAAAAATGGACATCCTATTAAGAAGGCCATGTCTAGAAATACGGTGGGTGCTATGACCTGTGCACACAGGGCTTCCCACTGTGGACTGTGAGCTCTTCTCTGTCCACCGTTACAGCTCCCAGCAAGGATTCCACACCACTGGTGTTGTGTCTTTCTGTTTCTGCTAATGAATAGGGAGGGCTGCCCACAGCACATTGAAGAGGTACACAGAACATGAACAACTGGCCATTTTTTTGTTTGTTTGTTCTTTTGTAATGGAAACATTTTGTGTGTCCAATTGAACTCTTGGGGTTCACTAGCTCTCCTGCCCATAGGCTCCAGAAGAAATCAGATAGAGTGGATAGGATAGCTAGTACAGAGCCACTTTTGTGATCCCAGTGCATATAGGCCGTCAGCTGACCATTCGAGGCCGTACTTGTGGACCTTGGGGCAAGAGAGCGGACCATCACCACAGGTGTGATAAGCACCTCTCCATCCGTCTGCTTTACTCTCTACTCTCCATTGGCACATTGTTTCCAGGGAAGTTGCTCCATGCCTGCAGCTGATGACTAACACACTCATGTCAGAGGCCTTGCTCTCCCACACAGAGCCCTTGCCCTTCGGCCCAGGGTGGGAAGCAGCGGTCCTAGCTGGGGGTGACGGCGTGGGCATGCGCACAGAGGACGGGGGCAGTTTACGGAGTAGTTTAATAGAGATGGAGCCCAGATCCTTCTCCCTTTTCAGGTTTTAGCCATGAGATAGTAGAGACCAATGGCAGGCACACCAAGGAGTTACTGCAGAGGATAATAGGGACCTTGCTGGGCATAGCGACACATGCCTGCTATTCTGTCTACTTGGGAAACTAAGGCAGGAGGGTTACAAGCTTAAGGCCAGGCTAGGCAGCTTAATGAGACCTTGTTTCAAAATAAAGGGCTCAGTGAGAAAACACTGGATTTTGATCCCTAGGACTATGATAAAAGAGAATAAATTCAATATGGTATTGTCTTAGAAGTAGCCACCAGCTGCTAGGACCTTAGCAATACTAGTATGACTGGACTCTACTGTCTCTGAGACCCCAACAGCTATCTCTCTTGATTTCACTGTTCTTACAAGTCAGTGCCATCACCAGGAAAGCATCACCCTGGGGGCTGTGTAATGTTGAGTGCTTCACAGTCCTTCGTGGGTTAAGATTGTGACAGGCTCCTCGCAGCCTCCTGCTGGGACTAGGATTCTATGTAACTTAAAGGATGGCTTTTCGTTCTGGCTGCTGGCACCTGTGGGTCCTTTCCTGGGCTGAGTTGCCTCTTGCCCTTGGCAAGCCTTGGGTATTGGAGACCCAACTTTATACCAGCTCTGCTCATGGGATTATAACTCCTTCCACAGTCCCCTCGTACCCTACTCCTACACACCACCTGCCTTAGCTGTAGATGACTTGTGCAGCCTGTCATCTTAATTCTCTGGCCTGTTCTTCAGGTGGTGGGTGCCAAAGTTGTGACAAATGCCCGGCATCCTGGAGCTTGTCGTTACGGCTTTATCACAGTGTCCACTGCAGAAGAGGCAACTGAATGCATCAGCCACCTGCACAAGACTGAGCTACATGGGAACATGATCTCCGTGGAAAAGGTGAATCCCATCTCCTGGTGTGGTTCGCCTAGTATGGCTCTGGGAACACCGGAAGCACTGACACTGGTTCATTTCTCCAGGCAAAAAGCGAGCCTGCCAAAAAGGAAACGTCTGAGAAGAGAGATAATGAGTCCCAGAGAGAAATGTCCAGCAGCATCGAGAGGTACAGCTCTGCAAGCTACATGATGTGGCAGGGCCCAGCCTGGGTCCCTGTATCTTTTTTTGGGTCTCGAGCTGGGAAAAGGCTGTCCACATTAGCCGTGGAGGTGACTTCCTGTCTCTTGTCACTCCGTGACCACTGTATAAAGATCCAGGTATGGTGAGGTTGTCTCCCTCAGTTCCTGCTTTGACACACTTTTGGTATGGGGCTGTCACAGGTCTTCAGACCTCAAAAGCGATGATAAATTGGGTAAAAAAGACGTGAAGATAAGAAAGGGTGGAGATGAAAGTGGAGAAAAAAGTAACGAGCCACAGAATGTGAAGCCCGGCCCCTCGGAGCAGTCCCAAGCCACAAAGTCAGGTAGCGGCCAGGCCAGAGGGTTGGGCTTGTCTTTTCCTCCTGTACAGTGCCATCTGGTAATTCCTGGGGATCAGGCAACGGCATCAGGCATCAGCACAAATTAACCCTGCTAACCTGGCGTCTCTACAGTTCCTGCAGGATGTCGGAGCACCGATCGCGCTGTGGTGATGGCCAAATCCAAGGGTATGCCTGTTACCAGCATGAACACCCCTGGGTCCACAGAAAGAGTGAGTGAATTTTCTGGTTAAGGTGTTTAGTTTATAGCTTACAGATCTGTTTTGTTACCTATTTAGTTTGTAGCTTACATATTTCACAGGTGTTCACACTGATTTATACAACAGCTATACCTTTACGGAAATGTAGAAATTTTAAAAAATGAGAAAAGGAATGGAACCATTCCTAACAATGCCTGTTTCCCTGTGCCTGCACTAAAGGCTAAGGCAGGCGGATGCTTTAACCTAAGGGTTTGACACCATCCTGGACAACGCAACAAGACTGTTTTGAAAAGGGCTGGGAGTCTTGCTTAGTGCTGAGCCCCTGCCTAACACGTGTAAGGCCCTAGGTTTCATCCTTCTACCCACCTAACCCCATCCCCTGTGAAAAAGAATTAGCCAGGCTCTGCTGCCTAGGCCCTGATCCCAGCATCCTGAGACACTGAGTTAGGAAGATGAAAAGTTCAGTCCCATGAGGGCCACATTTCCAAAGTGAAACATAAATTTGTGCTGGCAGTAGAGTTCAGTGGGGAGGTTTCATCCTCAGTACCAGAAGCAGTGGACCCATCATGTAGGCTGTCATACCACTCAGGCACTGTCTCAGTTACTTTCTCGTTTCTGTGGCTCAATACCTGACGTGCACATATTAGAGGAGGAGAAGTTTTATTTTAGCTTCAAGTTTCAGAAAGTCAACATCCACTCATGGGTGGGCAGGTAGAAAATGGTGTAATCACATGGTGGGGCCACAGCAAGAACCAAACAAATCCTCACAGCATGGCAGAACAGAGAACAAGCCTGGGAGGAAGCACGGACCAGCCCATGCCCTTCTAGGTCAAACCCCAAGCATCTGCCCCTTCCAGCCAGACCCTGACTCTGAATACTACACAGTATCCATAAGTAGGTGAGGCTTTTGGAGGACACTCCAGATCCAAACCACAGTAGATGCCCTCATAGCTGATTCTTTCTGGTCCCTTGTCATTTTAATGTTTCATGTTCTTTTGTGTCGTAGGTCTCCAAAAGCCAACATTACAAGTGGACCAGCAGAGAGAAGTGGTCTGTCATGTCCTTTGATAAGATCAAAGAGTCCTGGAAGTCCAGAGACTCAGAGTCTCACAGGTGAGGTGGGGTCTGCAGGCGTTTGCTGGTTCACTTGTTTCTCTAGACCATGGTCACAACCATATCCTGTGAGGACAGTCTCATGACTCCCCACAGGAGCAAATTGACCTTTGACTTTGGTTCATAGACCTACTGTGTTTGGCTGTCATCCCACTGACCACATGCAAGGACCCATCTCTTCCTTCCTAAAGGTCATCTTGGGTGGCAGAAGGCTCTTGGGGCCTGTGTATCCACCTGTTTCCCTGCCTCATTTCTGCTGCTGGTTTTGGAAGCAAAGGGCCAATTCACACTCATTATGTAAAGCGGGTTCTGGTTTTCATTTTTAATTGGTGTTAAATGTCAAACTTCAAAGAGAGTTTGAGCAACGAGGTGACCCACAGCCAATCACAAGCTCCCTATTGCTTTTTGATACCCATTTTTTGGGGACCAAGATGCCGGCAGTCCTATGAATTCCCATATAGTGTGCCCTTCTGCCAGTGTGGGTGCCACCATGAAGCCCTTGCCCTGTGTCCCCTCAGAAAGCCCCGAGCTCTCGGTGTGCTGCCCACTTTAGAATTTAATCTCCTAGGGAGAGTGAGAACCAGCGGGAGCAGCGTCTACAGTCACATTGGGAGCGTGAGGAGCGCGAGGAGCTGGAGTTTGCCTGGGAGCGCCTGGCCTTCCACCGTCGCCGCCTGGAGCGCAAGCGGCTGGAGCGGGAGTGCATGCGCGTGGAGCAAGAGCGCAGGCGTGAGCAGGAGCGCATCCACTGCGAGCGGGAGGAGCTGCGGCGCCAGCAGGAGCTGCGCTACGAGCAGGAGCGGCGGCCGGCCCTGCGGCGGCCCTGCGTCCACAGCCGGTGAGCTCGGGTTCTAGCCGCCCTCAGGGAGGTCCCGGCACCTGTTAGCTGGGTCTACAAGAGGATATGCATAGTTGGGCCCTGGGCGCAGTCCTGCCATCCCAGCACTGTAGGACGCTGTTGATGGCGGATCCCACATCAAGCCCAGCCTAAACAGCTGACTGACTTAGCAAGACCCTGCCTCAGCATCAGACATTAAAAGTGGACTGAAAGTATAGGTCAGTTTGATGCTCTGGCTCAGTCCCCAGAGCATAGAATAAAGACGCCCAGGCTCATGCTGCTGCCCCTGCCAGCCTCCATGCCCTGTCTGGTGTGTGTCCCATAGTGGTTATGCCCTCCCTGGGAACAGTTTGGATAGTGGTGCTGGTGAATCATTAGGTTTCCAGGTCCAGGCTCTGAGGGAGTTGAGACCTCCAGAGCATCTTGTGGTGAAGCTAGGCAAGTGACCCCTCCTAACTCCTGGCCTGAAAGAGCCTGGAAATCTGTAGCAGGACTTGCGGGGAGTGTGCATCCCCGTCAGCTTCAGCAGAGAAGAGATGGCAGGAGCCCTAAGAGAGCTGGGGGACCCCCTGCCGTCCTGGAGGTGGGGCACATTTAGCATCGCTAGAGCTATCTGGGTGGCTGTGTGGCTGTCCTCAGGAGCTGGTTATATCCTTGGCATGGAATGGCTTTGGGCAGACTGGGCTGTGGTTCACTAGCCCTGAGGCATTGCATGGAGGGAAACACGCTGTCCCTGTGTCTCTCTTTTTCCATCAGAGACGATGCCTACCGGCTGGAACCCAGGTGGGCTACCATGGACACATGCTACCACTCTGACTTCAGCCACCAGGATCGCTTCCATGACTTTGTCCGTGGGGGCCGGGGCCGCTACCACAACCCCAACATGGATAAGTAAGTGAGCTCACAGCCAGTGTCACCTGGCCTCCTACTTTTTCTCCTGGCTTTTCCTAGCCTTCCTGGCTTCCAGGCCTAAAAGTTACTATACTGTCCACACGCAGGTCTGAGTGGCGTCATAAGGTCATTTCACCTTACAAGGTTATTTCACCTCCTTTTGTAGGAGAGAAGGTTCGAGATTGATGATGGGAGAAAGGGAAGTGCAGGTGAGTGGAAGCTACAGTTGTAGCCACCATTTCCTAAGATGTGACCCCAGGAGAGAGACAGGAAGGGAGAAGCTGGCATTTCTGGGGCTGTTGGGTAAGCATGGGGATAGCATGTGTGTAGTCTTCATCTAAGCCTAGACCATAAACACTGAGGCCTTCTGTGACTGAGCCCTCCTGTGTGTCTTGCTCCATCTGCTTCTGGGGACACTGATGGGAACCTTGACTGCTTACTGGCCCTCTTAGAGGTCGAGCTGTGGGGTTTTCTTGGAAAATGGGCAGATGGAAAGTGGGGCCAGGTGCTCTGGGGCAGACAGGGCACCTTTGCCTTCTTTCTTTTTTTCTTTTTTTTTTTTTTTGAGACAGGGTCTTGCTCAGTAGTTCAGGCTGACCCTAAATTCACTATGGAGCCTAGGCTGGCCTCGAATTCATGGTTACCCTCCTGTCGTAGCCTCCAAAGTACTGGGATGTACAGGTGTGCATCACCATACTCAGCTTATGTGGTGCTGGGAAGTTGAACCCAGGGCCTTGGGCTTCCTGGGCACGTACTTTGACAGCGGAGCTATTCCTCCAGCTCCTTGTCCACTTTCTTGTATGTGTTGTCTTGGCTAGCATGTGCCTTGCTTTCTCAGCTCATTTTCCTCCCGCAGTATCTAGTGACAGGGATGGTGGGACTCCTGGCTATTTCAGGTCACCTGTTACCTAGCAGTTAGTTCCCAGCCTCCACTGCTTCTTTTGCAGGGCTCATGGAGGCTCGTATTAGGTGTGGCAGAGTCCGGCTCCAGTCTAATGGGTTGCTGTGGTAGGAAAAGTAGCACTGTGGCTAAGTGGTCACCTGAGTCGTCGCTTCCTGGCATTACTACCTCAGCCCATCCTTGGTCCTCTGTGGTACAGTTCTTCCTCCCTCAGTGGTGGACATGACATTCCTGTCTAGGAAGTGTGTGTGCCATGATTGTCTTCATGGACCCAAGAGAATCCCTAGCGCAGTTTTCTCTCAGGCACCAATGCTGCCAAGCAGAGCACTACTTGGTGACTGGAAACATGTTACCTCAGGAAAGAAGCCACAGAAAGAAAAAAAGCAGCCCCAAAGCTGGGACTGTAGCTCAGTGATGAGAGTGCTTGCTTAGCATGTGCAAGACCCTGGGTTCAATTCCCAGAACCACATAAAGAAAATTGGCTGGGCATGGTGGTGCATGCATGTGATCCCTGCACATAGGAGGCTGGGGTTAGGAAGATTGCCATTAATTTGAGCCCAACCTGGGACATGTAGTTCAGTACCAATCTGGATTAGAATGAGACCCTGTCTCAGTTACACACATGTGTGCACACGCGCATACACACACAAATGCTCTACACTGTCGTGTGGACTGCATATGTAGAAAATGTGGAAGAAATGTTAAATCTTGGAGAAACAGAAAGGGTAAGGTCCTTAAGGATTATTGCTTTGCAAAAACACCTCTGTCCTTTGCATTAAGGCCTACTGGCCAGTTTTGTGACTTAAGATTTAAGGTCATTGATGACAGCATTCATGGACTCTGAGATCTCTTTCTCTAAGTACAGTGAAGCTGTTGGAATCCCCATCTGTTTGGGGTTGGGTGGAAGACCACCTTGGGTGATGCTCCAGGAGGCAGGTATATGTTGCTGGGCCCTTTCCTTCTGGGTCCACGGATGTCAGCGTAGACTTGTGGTTATGGGATGGGGAAACAGGTATGTTTGTTACTTGGGTTGCTGTCACATGTGGAAGTGAGCCCTGGTGCCTGACATTCATGATTACCTGAGTGTTGGATCTAGAATCAAGACTGCTGGCTTGGGAAATTCTTGAAACATTGTGTCAACACTGTTGACTTGGGAAATTGTTGAAAGATAGTGATGTGTACATGGACATTTTCTACATCATTAGAAGTATTTCCCTAGTTTGAGGAATGAAACAGTTAAACATAAAGTAATCTCTTTTAAAAAGATCCATACTGGAATGTTCACCACTTTGTAATCTCAGCATGTGTAGTTTCATTACACCAGGCACCATAATCTGACCTTTTCTCACTAGACAGTCCAAACAGTGTCCACAGGCTTTATTACCTGCATCTGACAGGTGAAAATATGGTCCTGAGACTCAAAGCTTTGTTTTCCCACTTCCAGTGATATCCAAATGCAGCCCTTGCTTTGGATGCACACTGTATAAAGTACCCAAATATACAAAGCAGGGTCATATACCTCACAGCGGCAGCACCCCAAGCCCAAGCGCCTGGACTTGTCTTGGTGAAAGGCAAGGGGGGATGTACAAGCTACATAGAAATTGAGTCATAATCCTACATCTAACCTAGCTCTGAACTGTCATCTTTTAGAACATGTCAACAAGTATTCATCAAGTGTGCCCAGCTGAACGAGTCATGGATAGGACTCTTGTCCCACCTACAGCAAGGACCTTTTTTCCATTGAGGGAGGCAGCAGATCCTAGAAGCTGCAGGATGATGGCCAGGCTTGCTGCATGGATGGAGTTCACAAACCAAATGGTTGACTCTCCTAATTGAACTCTAGTCCATCATTCTAGAGGCCTTAGTCACCCTCAAAGCTGCAAAGATGTGACATTTTGTCCGATGAACTTTCTGCCCACGCTTCTTGGTAGAACACCACCAGATCAGGCCAAGAGAAGAACCAAGCTGCCTGTTTCTCACCGGGCAGGAATACCTCCATACAGAGGGAATAATAAAAGACCAGAGGAGCTTCCATCTGTGCCACAGCGGAGGCTACAAATGTCTGTCTGTCATCAATGGATATCACCATCACAGAACTCTTCCTCATAAAATGCTGACTCTGCAGACATCTGATTTGACCTGAATTTAGTCCAGAAGCCCAGAGAAGCATTTGAAACACTAACAGCTATGATTATGACTAAACCTTATGCTAAGAGTTCACTACTCTTAGGATACCAAGATCTCTGCTAGAATTTAAGCATGTTTCTTAGTATTAGGATGATACAAAAGTACTTTGCAGTTTTGGACAATGAATTTTAAATCATTATAATTAGACTCAAACACATCTTTATTAATCAGAGTAGGAGCCATTACAGTTAACGCATTTTTGCCAACAAAAAGTATTGGGAACTTATGGGGAAGATGGCAGCTGAGTAACAAAACTGCTCAATGTCTCATGGACTCATTTAAAAAGTTGAGATTATAGTTAAAAACTGCCTGTTCAATTTAGCCAGGAAATGGAGGAGCTCCCAAGCAATTGAAAGGATGCCATGGAAAGATTAGAAACCCTGAAGATGCATCAGAAGCAGAGGAAAATAGCAGCCTAGGAAGCTGCCACACACCACCTGCAAACAGCTGTGAGCCACCGGTTTCCACAGATGGAGGTAAGCCCTGAGCTAGGATCCTCAGACCGAGGTAAGAGTGGATCTGGGACAAGTGGGAATTGACAGTGGTAGACCCAGCCTTCAGAAACAAACTTGCAAGTAGTGCAAACTGCAAACGCACTGTGAGCATCCCCTAGAAACCGCCTTCCAGAACCTAGACCAGCTTGGGAGAAGCAGCATTTGGCAGCCATTATAGACAGTGAGGTAGGTAGGAGCCATTTTTTAAAAAGAGCTGGATCCTGAACTGTAGAGTAAAAGAAGCCTTAGATGGTCACATCAGGGGTTTGGGGAAATACTCATAAACAGTCCCCAGGAAGTAACTGCCATAAGAGATAGTTATGGAGAAGAGAGAAAGGCCTAAATGGCTCAAGTTGTAGTGAGTAAACCTCAGGGGGCAGAGCACCCATCCTTGGGAGAGAAGCCAGGAGAGGCAGGAGAGCTTTGCTTAGGGGGCTGAATGTGAACAAGATACCCCAGAGGCCACTGGACTGTTAGGTTCCCCCCTCACTGCATACTCCCAGCAGAAAAGTCAGAGGACTTTCAGCTCCCTCCCCACATCCTCATACACATTCAAAGAAACCTCTTGGCTAGACCTTTAAAATGAAGTCCCTCAACAACAGAAATGGAGGAAGACAAGGCAACAGGACATGCAGAAATGCTTATAAAGCTAGAAACTAATGTCATGAGTGCTGAAAATTGTGGAACTCCTTAGGAAGGAAGTCAAGCAAATTGATGAGTTGCTTTCTGCAAAAAGCCAGTTCCAGCAAGATATTCTTTAAGAAATACAGCAAAGATCAGCAGGCTTAAAAGATGTAAAAAAAAAAAAAAAAAAAAGTGGTCCTAATGAATGCAAAGCTTATTGATCATATAGGAGACACATAAAAGTTGACTGAGATAAATAAAAATGCAAGATATGAAGAGACATTTTGATAGAGAAGTAGAAAATCTGAAAAGAAATCTATGTGAAATTCAGGATATAAAAAACTCATTGAAAGGTGGGAAAGTCAGCTCAAACATTGTGAGGACAGAATTGTAGACGTTGAAGACAAGCCCAAGGAAACAAATGCCACAATCAGGCACAACTCCAAAATTAGAAGTGAAGAAAGTAGCTGGATACAACAACTGACGGATGATTCAAAAGGAACCAACCTCAAAATTATGGGTGTAGGAGAAAGAGCAGAAGACAGCACCAAAGGTTTAAAGAATTTATTCACTGAAATCATGCAAGAAAAATGTCCGAATCTAGTCAAAGAAATTAATATTTAGGTATAAGCTTATAGAACATCAGATAACCTTGACCAGAAAAGAAACAATGACATCATAATCAAAAACCTCAGAAATTCAACATAAAGACAGAATATGAAAAGCAGTAAGAGAAAAATAGACTAATTTAACTAAGCTAAACCCATTTGAATTACTGCAGATTTCTCAACGTAAAGCTTAAAAGCTAGGAGATCCTGGTGCAAATTCAGGACAGTAAGTGGGCCAGAAGAATGGTACAGCAATTAAAGCACTTTCCTTGCAAGCACAATGCCCTGAATTCAATTCCCCAGCACCATGTAAGCTGGTAGCACACACCTGAAATCCCAGCACTTAGCAGCAGGCTGATGCAGGAGAATTGCCATGAGTCCAAGGCTATATAGTTAGTTCAGGACCACCTGGAGTACAGAATGACACCTTATCTCAGAGGAAAAAAAATTTTTTTTTCAACCCAGGTTGTTGTATCCAGCAGAAATAAATTGAAGGACAAGTAAAAAATTTTCATGACCAAGAAACCCTAAATAAATTTGTGACCATTAGCCCAGTATTACATGAAGTACTTGAAGGAATATTAGAGATAGAAAGACAAGCAGCACCAAAGAACAGAGAGGAAGAAAATATCTAAAGAGAAAGTGTAACAAAGAAGCAGCAAAGAACCATTAGTAGAAGAACATGACAGTGACGAGATTCAGTAAAAATCTTGAAATAATCGCTCTCGATGCTCATGGTCTTAACTTGCCAATCAGAAGACACAGACTGGCAGAGTGGATCAAAAAACAAAACCATTTCTTGTCTGCAAGAGACACTTTACCCGCAGAGAAGCACTCAGGCTTAAGATTAAAGGCTAGAAACTAATACTACATACCACTGGAGTACGGAAACAAGCCGGAGTAGCTATGTTATTTTCAGACACTGCACAGTTCAACCCAAAACAGATGAGATGAGACAAAGATGGTCACTGTATGCTGGTGAAAGGAGCAATACAACAGGAAAGCTCACAGAAATGAATGCACATAATGTAGGTGCACCCAGCTAAGTACAACGGAAAGTACTGGACATGAGTGGCCAAATAGGCCCCAATATAACCATACCAGAGGATTTCAATACCTGATTCTCAAAAATAGACATATCAACTAGACAAACAATTGACAAACATCAGAGCTAAGTCACACCATGGATCAAATGGACTTAACAGATATCTAGACTATTCTACCCAATGTCAACAGAATACACCTTTTTCTCTGCTGTGGCACATGGGACTTTTTCAAAGCTAGAACATATTCTTGAACGTAAGTCATGCTTAAATAATTTAAGAATTGAAATCATTCCCTGCATACTTTCAGGTCATAGTGGAATAAAACTAGAAATGAAGAGGAAAAGTAATTACAGTAACTACTTAAATAAATGGACATTAAGTAATATATTATTGAATAAACAATGGATCGGAGAACCCAAGAAAAAAATCAAGAACTTCCTAAAGTCAAATGACAGTGGCAGTACATTGTACCAGAATCTTTGGGACACAATGAAAGCAGTAGTAAGGGGAAAATTCATAGCTATGAGTGCCCATATGAAAAAGACAATGTCAAACTAACAATTTAATGATGCAGCTCAAAATCCTAGAGCCACAGGGCTGGAGGAATGGCTCAGCAGTCAAAGCGCTTCCCTCACAAGTGCTACACAAGTGCTAAGTATTCAGGTTTGATTCCCCAACACCACGTAAGCTGGACATGGTGGCACATGCCTATAATCCCAGCACTAGGGAGGCAGGCAGATTGTTCTGAGTCCAAGGCCGCCTGGGCTCCATAGTGAGTTCAGGACCAGAGCGAGACCCTGTCTCAAAAAAAAAAAAAAAAAAAAAAAAATCCTAGAGACTCAAGAAGAAGACAAATCCAAAGGCAGGGAAGGAAAAGATAAAGAATCAGAGCAGAGATCAGTGAAATTGAAGCTAAAAAACAACATAAAGATCAAAGAATGGAAGCGTTGGTTTCTTTAAAGGATAAATAAGATTGATAAACCAGTAGTCAAACTCACCAAAAGAAGGAAAGGAAAAATCCACATAAATGCAACTAGAAATGAAAAAGGTGAAATCACAGTAGACACTCAAAACCCACAGCATTACAATAAACTTTTAAAAACCTTATTACAATGAATTCAAGAACTCAGAAGAAAGGGATAAATTCCTTATGATGTACCAAAATTGAGCCAAGAAGATATTTTAAAAACCCTGAATTGGGCAGTAACTGGCAATGAAATTGAGGCAGTAATAAAGGATCATCCAACAAAGAAAAGCCCTGGACCTGATGGACTCACTGCAGAATTTTGTCAGAACTTCAAGAAAGAGTGCTCGTGTTCCTTCAACTCTCCCATGAAATTGAGAGGGAATACTGCCTAATTCCTTCCTTGAAGCAAGTATCGTCTTGATTATCAAACCAGATAAAGATCCACCATAGAAAGAAAACTACAAATCAATTTCATAATGAGTATGGATGCAAAAATTCTCAAGATACTTACAAACACAATGCAACAAATTATTTAAATGGTCATACACCATGACCAAGTTGGCTTTACCCCAGTGATGCTAGGCTGGTTCCGGGCAAATCAATTAATATAATACACCACATCAACAAAAGCAAGGACAAAAGCCACATGATCTTCTCAATAGATGCAGAAAAAATACAACATTCCTTCCTGATCAGAACTCAGATAAAAATAGGTATGGAAGGACCCTACCTCAATGTGATAAAAGCAATTTATGACAGTCCTGCACCCAGCATCTTCCTAATGGGGAAAAGCTGAAAGCATTTCCCCTCAAATCAGGAATGAGACAAGCATGTCCATCTCACTGTTCCTGTTTAATATAGGGCTTGACACCTTAGCCGGAGCAGTCAGGCAAGAGAACCGAATAAAGGGAGTACACACAGGAAGGGAAGAAGTCAAACCCTCCTTATTTGCAGATGACATGATCGTTTACATAGAGGACTCCAAAAACTCTACTAGACTATTCTTAGACCTAATAAACAAATTCAGCCCAATTGCAGGATAAAATCAATACTCAAAAATTGATGGCATTCCTCTACAAAAACAGTGAAAATACAGAGACATCAGAAAAACAATCCCATTCACAATCCCCTCAAAGAAAATTAAATACTTAGGCATCAACCTAACACAACAAGTGAAAGACTTCTGTACTGAAAATTATAGTACTCTGAAAGAAGAAATCAAAGAGAATTTTAGAAAATAAAAAGACATCCCCTGTTCCTGGATAGGCAGAACCACCATTGTCAAAACGGCCATACAACCTAGACTGATATTCAGATTCAATGCAATCCCAATCAGATACCAACAGTATTTTTCACAGAACTAGAAAAAATTACCTGAAAACTTATATGGAACCACACAAGGCCCAGAATAGGCAAAATAATACTAAGCAACAAGACAAATGCAGGAGTCCTCACGATACCAAATTGTATTACAAATTGTATCAAGCTGCATTACATAGCAACAGTCATAAAAAATGACATGATATTAACACAAAACAGGTACATCAGTGGAATGGAATTGATGATGCCTGAGTACTTTCAGCCATCTGATCTTTGACAGAGGAGCCAAAAACAAAATACGTTGGAGTAAAGATAGCCTCTTTAAAAAATAATGCAGGGAAAACTGGGTAATCACATGCAGAAGAATGAAACTAGACCCACCATTTTCACCATTCACCAAACTCAAATAAAAATGGATTAAAGACTTAGGTATTAAAATCGAAACACCGAATTTGTTGGATGAAAAACTAGGCAAAACCCTTGAAGATGTGGGTGTATGCATGGATTTTCTCATTAAAACCCTGAGGCACAAGAGATAACACCAAAAATCAACATATGAGATTATATGAAATTAAAATCTTCTGCACAGCAAAGGAAACAATTAGCAAAGTGAAGAGAGCACTCACAGAATGGGAAAAGATCTTTGCCAGCTACTCCTCAGAAAACTGCTACCAAGCATATACAGAGAACTGGGGAAAAAAATTAGACCTTCCAAAATAAACCCAATCAAAAAATGGGAATTCTCCAAAGAAGTCATTCAAGTAGAATAAATACATGAAAAAATACTCAACATCTTTAACCCTCAGAGAAAGGCAAATTAAAACAACACTAAGGTCCCATCTAATACCAGTAAGAATGGCTGCTGTTAAGAACTCCAAAAAAACAAGTACTGGTAAGGCTGTGTGGAAGAAGGAACCCTCCTACATTGCCGGTGAGCTTGTAAACTGCTACAGCCACTGTGGAAAGCAGTATAGAGATTTCTCAAATACCTGAAAATCAGTATTTTACTTGATCCAGCTATACTTATGAGTATCTTCCCAAAAGGTGATCATTATACATTAGTGATACATGCATACTTATGTTGATAGCAGTGCAGTTTTTTAAATTTTTCCCCACTATTTTTATTAATATACAAATGTAATACATAGTAGCAGTGCAGTTTATAATAGCAAAATCTTGGTAGAAGCCAAGATGCCTGGCTACAGATGATTGGATAAAAAAGAACTGATCTATATATGCACAACGGTTTACTACTCTGATATAAAGAATGACAGATGAGTACTTTGTAGGAAAATGGATGCACCCTTGAGACCATTATGCTTAGTGAATTGAATCAGACCCAGAAAGTTAAATATCATGTGGTTTCTCTAATATGAGGAAATCAAACCATAAATAAAGTAAGAGGTGTGGAATAAAGTAAGAAAATGTACTTTGGGTTTTGTGTAGTGGGAAAGGGGTGAGATGAGAGTGTGGGAAGGGGAAAGGTATGAGGTATGGAAATTTTTAAAAATTAAGTTGTCAGAAAAGTCATGCATTTCTGCAACAGAACATAGTAACTCATTTTTGGAAGGACTAGAGTCAGTCGCATCTATGTTATTGCTATGTCAGTTGAGAGCTCATAGTCATAGTTTCATTCTAAAAAAAAAAAATTGAGCAATTTGGTTGCATTTTGGAGAATCTACAGGAAGTTGAAGATGGAAGACCAAACTGCATTTTCCTCATATTTTACTGTCTCATTTCTGTACAGGGAAGAATGTGCGTCGGCTTGTGAAAAGTTGCGTATACTTTACAATGACAATGCTATGCAAGAACGTCAGTGGCAATGATGGTTTGTAAAATTCTGAGCTGGACATTTTGATCTAAGTGCCACTCCTTAATCAGGGAGGCCCACCAGAATAATGACATTGATTAGTTCAAATTTATGTTACACAACATGGGAGATTGCAGCAACATTGACCATCCATCTTGCAAGTGTTCGCAGCCACCTGAAAAATCTGGGATAGTAATCAAGCTTGATTCTTGGTTCCTCATGAACTCAAAGGAGTTCATTTGACAGCACATATAAACATCTGCAATATGCCCATTAAATGTGAGAGTAATGGTCCTCTGAAGTAACTGCTGACTGATAATGAGAAATACATTGTTTACAACAGTGTGGTACTCAACAAAGGGTCTTGATCCGACCTGACTGTTCTTTTCAAATAACATAAAAATAAGGCATTCATCGGAGAAAGTATGGTAGAATTTTAAAGTTGTCATATTTTTCAAAGAACAAAGCAGGCAATGTATCATTGATTGATCTTTGTTTCTTAATAACTAAATAACATTAGAAAAACATGGACAGGGACTGGAGGAAAAACATAGCAGTTAGAGTGATTGCCTAGCAAGCCCAAGGCCCTAGTTCCATTCCCAAGCACCATACAAGCTTGGTATTGTGGCACACACCTATAATTAATCCCCACTCCCAGCACTCGGAGGCTGAGGCAGACGTGTTTCTGTGAGTTCAAGGCAAGCCTCAGCTATAGAGCAAAATTCTGTCTCAGAAAAAAAAAGAGAAAAGAAAAACATGGACAAAATTCATCATGACTTTTCTGAGTACCCAGTAAGTTGGTTTATTCCATAAGCTTCAGGATATGGCTGACTTAAAAAAAGCATTTTCTCGATCCTGTTGGTTGTTGAAGTGTTTTCCTGCAAAAAAGATGTTGAGATGCTTGAAGCAGTAGTAGGTTGGCGAGAAATCAGGTGAATACGGCAGATGTGGCAAAACTTGGTAACCCAGTTTGCTTGACTTTTGAGGTATTGCTTGGTTGTGGAAGTGTTGGTGGGCATTGTGAAGAATTAGGACCTTACTGTTGATCAGTGCCAGCCCCAGGCATTTTAGTTTCCAGTGTATCTCATCAATTTGCTGAGCATACTTTTCAGATGTAAATGTTTTACAACCTGTCCAGCAGCACACCACCAAAGAATGAACATGACTTTTTGGTGCCGTCTTGGCTCTTTTTTTTTGGGAGGGGGATGGGTGGGGGTGGTATAGGGGCTTGTTCTGTACCATCTTGGCTTTGGGAAGTACTTGGGAGTGTCTTCCCTGACAAACTACGGAGCCGGTCGCTACCAATCATGCAGATGTGCATGGCACATCAGTCAGTGGTTCACTCCTATAGTATAAATTAAGGGAAGCCAACAGTACAAATTTTAGATTTTCAGTTAGCATGAAATACCCACTTCCTGAGCTTTAAAACCTTTCCAGTTTGCTTCAAATGCTGAAACATGGTGAGATCATCAGTGTTGAGTTTGTTGACTAATTTTTACGTAGTTGTAAGAGGATGGGTTTTGATGACCAATCTTGAAGTCATTATCAGTACCTTATGGCCAGCCATTATGCTCATCTTCAAGGTCCATCTCCTTCGCAAAACTTCTTGATGAAGTTTTGTGCTCTATGTTCATTAGCACTTTGGTGAACTGCACCACCACACTCAGCTAGTCTTTGTGTAGTATTGGGGAATCAAACCGAGCACCTTGCTTAGGCAAGGCAAGCACTTAAACCATGGAATGACTCCCTCTGGCCCAATACATCTTAACCAAAGTCTGAAGGTTTATAAATTGCCTTAATTCTTCAGTCACAGCACGTGGGGGTGGCTCTGGCAAAGCGCACATCCGGCAGCTGTGAGGCTCTGGCTATTAGCGAAACAGGATAATTTGCAGTGTTAAGGATATATTGAGCCTGACACTGTGATCCCCAGCACTTCCAAATGAAACCAAATCCACTGGCAAATAGAAGCTTGGGCTTAACTACCCCTCAATCTGCCCTCAATCGAGGAGAATGTTTTAGTTGCTTTCTGCTTTTGCTGTGACAAAATACCCAACCTACACAGTGTAAGGGAAGAAAGGTTTATATAGCTCACGGTGTCGAGAGGTCGCTTACGCACACAGACCATTCATGGGGCGTCGGCGGCAGTGGAGGCACGTGGCAGAGACAGGCTGGAGAGCTGCTCACCCCATTGCAGACAGAAGCCAAACGAAAGGGCGAAGGGAGGTCTGCAGACTGACCAGGCTAGAGCTTTCCAAGGAAGAAACTGTAACCATTTTCCTTCTTCCATACTTATTCAAGTTGGTGCCCCTCCCTTATTTCCTGGTCTGCCAGACAATAACCACCTGAGCGCTGCCTGTGCAACCCCCAAGCTCAACAGGTTGCTAATCCTTCCAGGTCAAAACCCAAACATCCGCCCCTTCCAGCCAAGCTCTGCTTCCCAATGAGATAGTTCCAAATACAAGAGGCTTTTGGGGGACACTCAAGATCCAAACCCTGGCAGGGCGCCAGGCTGCCTGCAGCCTGGGGTTCAGGACCTACTGTTTGAGAGAAAGAGGAAGCCAAAGCCCACCCGACCCTCATCCGGTGGCAAGGGCGGGGCTTGTGTGCAGGTGGGTCATATGACTCCTACACCTGTCTGTGACATGACTCCATGGCAGAGTGAGAGAAGCCAGGCTTGTTCCTAAATTGGGACCCCACGAGCCAGCAGAATGGCTGATGGCAGCAGGAGGAGGCCAAAGCCTGCCCTCAGAGGTTAGGACTAGAACAGCATCCTAAAGAAGGGCATCATCCCTGTGTGACGTCATGCCGAGGCTCCTTCCCATATTTATTGATGGAATAAGGGGAGTACAGCAGAGACAAAAAAAATTAGCTTAAAGCAGCAGTTCATTGCAGAGAAATTTCAAAAGCACTTCAGAAATTAAATAATGGTTGGCCTCATTACAGGTTACAAGGCCAGACATATTTGCAGGTGGGGGTGTAAAAATATAGCAAGAAATACTAGTCATTTCAGACAGGCGCGTCTCAGCCCAAGGCCTGCAAGCCTCAAAAGCCCTAATTGGGATGGGAAGTTAGCTATGTTGTTTGTACAGCTTTAGGAATAGAGTTAACTCTTGAGTTCCCACATTTCTTTTTGTTTATTTTAAAGGCAATGCAATAGTCATAAAGCAACAAAGGATATATAAATGAAAGCCAGATTAGTAATTTGTATCCTTTGTCCAAGGGCTTAGCCACATACTGTTAGCATGGACTAAGCTTACTTAAAACCATAGGGATCATATTTCCAAAACTCTGTTTTTGTGTGTATCATGCCCTTGTGTAAGATAACTATAGAGGATTTAGATGTCACTTTATGACAGTTTCACTAGGAGGAAGTTAAATCAGTGGGATGGAGATTGCTGTAAGGTTGCAGGTGTCTGTGGGCAAGATGAGTTTAGTAAATGAATGTGGTAGCTCAGGAAGAGATTGCAAGTGATAGGCTTGAGATTGGGCTTGATGAAGCATTGTGACCATGGCCTCTGCCTTCAGGGTTCCCGGATTATTCCAGAAGACTTGGAGATCATTGTTTTCATGGTCCTTTGAGTCACTGGGTGTGGGGCATTCAAGGGAAATTCTGCTTGGAGATTTTGTATCCTGGATGGGGTTGTACATCTGGGGCCACATGGTACAGATGAACAGCTTTGGCAGAATCCACAAAAGACCTGTTGAAGAAAGAACATGAAACACATCCTCTTCCCCATTTAACAGGCCCATTCCATTATGGTCCTAATAATGGGTGGTGACCTTAAACCAAAGGCTTAGGTAGGGTCGTCTAATTTATGGGAATAAAATGTTTTTAAGCAGCTGAAAGGGAATGCCTGTTATATGTTAATATTTAAAGACTAAGAAAATTGTAAAATTTTGGACATATAGGCAGGCTTACTTTCAGTTTTCATGTGAGAGGGCCATCCCATTAAAGAGACGGTTAACAACAATCTTTTTTTTCTTTTTTTTTTTAACACTTAGCTGTTTCTCTAGTTTGAGCAGTAGACTGGATTAGACTGAATAGGTTTCTACAGTTATGTGAATATATTTAATTCAAGTGATTAATACTGAGTTAAGTCCTTTGCTGAAGTTCATTATTACAGATTTCCTCTGGAATGTATTTAGAATGGAGCTAGCAGTCATGACAAGTTTTAATAACTTCTTAAGCTTGCGTAAGAGTTATAGAAAAGGATTCAGTTAGGGCTTTAGCACTCTGATGACAAAATGCATGGGAGTCAATAGCTTGTTGAACTGGGGAGCAAGAAGCTTGCATAACTTAAGACATCAGCATAATCATTTCCTAACATGGATCCAGGTAATTCTAAATGAGATCTAATATGAATTATGAAAATGATTTACTGACTTTGAATCAATTTTTGTAAATGTTTGAACCTGTTACATAGTAGTCATTTCATTCAGGAATTAAAGGAGCTTGAATGACCTGAATTGTCCCTACTGCATAGGCTGTAATGACAACAAGATTAATTGGACTTAGGCTGGGGGAATGGTTCAGCAATTAAAGTGCTAAGTACCTGAGTTTGATTTCCCAGCTTTGATTCCCACATAAGTCAGGTGTGGTGACACACGTCTGTGTTCCCAGCACTTGGGAGGCTGAGGTGGGAGGACTGTTGTGAATCTGAGGCCAGCCTGGGCTCCATAGTGTGTTCAGGACCAGCCTAGGCTACAGAGTGAGACCCTGTCTCAATAAATAAATAAAAAAGATTTATTAGACAATTTTGGAAAATACTGCAAAGCAGCTATTGCTAATGGTAACTCAACTTGTTGTGTAGATTTATGGTGGAGCATAAGATACTATTTTCATTGTCTGTTTTACTGCCAAATAAAGGTTCCTTTTCCTATTTTACCAGAGGCATTGTGGAAAAACAAAGCCTGGGAAATAGGTCAGGTAGAGTTACTAGAATGCAGAGTAAGAGGCAGAAGCTGAAAACCTTGTAAGATCTTACCATGAGACAGGGAGAAAGGGAAATTACCAGTGTGGTCAATGAGAGCTATTTGGAGACTTTCAGATCACTCTATGTCTGTCTAAAAATGTATTTTAATGAGTCCAGGATTGATTATATTAGGGTTGTTGGCAGTGATGTCTTCCATGGAAAGTAAGTTTAACACTTTTGTTCCAAAAAGGACAGGGTTTTTTGGATGTGAGGCTGAAATAACCATTCAATTACTCATATTGGGGGATCTGATTGCCATAAAAGTTCCATGGGACTATGAGGGATATTTAAAACTCTAAGACAGATTGCGGCATTTTGAATGATTCTAATTGTCTGTGGAGTTTAACCACTGATTAAATTGTTTACATTCCCATAGTGCTATAGGAGGTAAAGTATGCGGGGAGGGGAAATTAGGTATAGAGTTCTCTCATAAAGTTGTTTTTTTTTTTTTTTTTGAGATAGGGTCTCAATCTCTAGGCCAGTCTGGTCCTGAATTTACTATGTAAGCGCAAACTGGCCTTGAACTCACACAGCAATCCTCCTGTCTCAGCCTCCCAAGTGCTGGGATTACAGGCGTGCAACACTTTACCCAGCTTATGTGGTGCTGATGAATAGAATTCAGGACCTTGAGCTTGGTAGGCAAGTGTTTTAACCACTGAGCTATTCCTCCAGCCCTCTCTTAAAGATTTGAAAAGATTCTGTAATTTGTAAATGGCAATTCTCATGAACGGTCTGAGGCAATTAGTATTACCCAGTAACTTTTGTGCACCAAGTGTCACAGTCTGGTGAAGGAAAGGGAAATTTCAGTAATTAAATAGCCAGGTTATTTCCAACACTCTGTGTTTTGGACTTTACCCGAGGCAATTTGCTTAAACTGTATTAGTTGTTAAATGACAGTGAGCTTGAGATTTAACAGGTGGATGAGTATGGACTAATAAGATATTCATGTAGTGATAGATGAGAACATCAAGGAAAGCCAGCCAAATGGGTTGAGTGCTTAGTGAACAGATTCTTGGTATACACTGCAAGTATTTATTATTCTTTGTGGGAGAACTTGCCACTGACACCACGTAAGAGGGAGCCCTATATTTATGCTAAGGAGAGAAAATACAGAGTTTTCTTTATCTTCCTTATGTAGGGGAATAGTAAAGGAAAAAAATCTTTTAAAAGTCTCCATTTACCAGACTTTTCAGGCATACAAAAGATAGTATTTCAAGGACTATAAGATGACTCAATGTAACCTGCTAGAAGTTGTTCCTGAATTAATAAATTAAATGGGCTTATTTTAATTTTTCCTTACCAACCCTCACCTTTTTTCTTGAGACATTCCAGTCCAGAATGCGCCTAAATTCACTAGGTAGCCCAGGCTGGCCTTGAACTTATGGCCATCCTGCCTCAGCCTTTGAGAGCTTGGATTATAGGCGTGCATCACCATGCCCGCCTCCTGTGGTTCTGGGCAATCAAATTTGGGGCCTTGGGCTTGCAAGTTGCTGGCAAGTGCTTTAAGCACCCAGACACTCCTCCAGCTCCTGTTTCTGTCCTTTCAAAGACCATTGCTCCATCTAAACTGGAGGGCCCGATGTCCACTGCAGTCTAAGTGATGAGGGAATGGCAATGGTGGCCATCATTACAGATTTGGAATCAATAGAGGTGCCAATATAATCCAGTTAGATAATAAATCTTTGTCCTGTGAAGTAACAAAATGGAGTAATGTATGCAGAATCACCTTGTGGGCCATAGCTAGTAATAGGATATTGTCATGACAGAATAGTTCATTTTCCAATCATTAGGCCAGTCTGTGCTGGCTATTAATTATTATATTATGAATCTGGCAATTTGCTTGTTGTTGACTTAATGGTCAGTAGAGAGAGGGTAGCCCATATTCAGTTTTGTTGCCCAGAAAACTTCAGGATTTATCTTTTGAAATTTGTCTTTAAGAGTATTGTTAGTAGCTAAAACACTGAAACTGGAGGAATAGCTCAGCAGTTAAAGCACTTCTCTGGCACGGGCTAAGTACCCGAGTTCAGTTCCCTAACACCACATAGGCTGGGCATGGTGGTGCACACTGTAATCATAGCACTTGAGAAGCTGAGGCAGGACTGCTGTGAGTTCGAGGCCAGTCTGGGCTACATAGTGAACTCAGAAAGACTACAGAGCAAGACCTTGTCTCAAAAAATAAAGAAATTTAAAAATAAAACAGGGTTTGAGTAATATATGAGCATGGTTGGTGACCTATAAAATTATAACACCAATGACTAGTTACAGTAATCTTAACCATTATAATTAGATTCAATAATTTCAGGAACCACATGAATTCCATGCATAGAATATTGGGCTGTTCTGATAATTATTTCCATGTATTTCTGAAGTAATGGATCACAAGCATCACAAGGCACTAACTGGATTTCTTGCATTTGATCTAAAAACATATCCTCTTGACTGAATTAGATCCAAAAAAGAAATATGAATTGTCTCTTGTTCCCTGTCACTCAGTGGGAGTAAGGGGAGGAAATTTATCTAGAACAATGTATGCCCTTCAGCTTTGGCTGTTTTAGGTGCTTTTTTCTGAAGGCCACAGGAATAGATGTCCTCTTACTCGTTCCATAAAAATCAGATTGCCCTCTATATCACATTTTAAATTTGCAAAGACTAGCTCAATGATAACTTTGTTTTTCATTTTGGACACACTTGTATTGGCTTAAGTATTCTTTTGTTGTTATAGTTAAAAATCCTTTTGTATTTGGCCTTTGCCACATTTTTAACACTTACCAGATTGTAAAGTTGCTGCTAAAATTTCTGCTTTTTGACCTTCAGTTTCTACATTTTGGCAGGCTTATATAAACTCAGCTATATTAGGACACCGTTCCTTAAGGGTAATAGTACCTTTTAACAATCTTTGCTTGCATTTTTCAAAAGCTAATTGTTGTAATAGAACTTCTGCCACTTCAGTGTTATCTGTTTTTTAATGGCATTTTGTAGTCGATTAATTAAGTCCATATATGGTTCTGTGGGCTGCTAATGTGTTTTCAAAGAAGTCATATATCCTTAGGGTATTTATGTCTGGAACTTTGCCCCAGGCTTTAGAGGCATGTTGCCCTGGTTGTGTGCAGACCTACTGATTAAGCTGAATTTGTTGTTGATGGATTAATTTCCCTTGTCCATTATCTTATCTTTGGTATTTTGAATATATTTAGGTTGATTTTGTATAGCAAGAGTTGAGGATGCCTCCTGAAAGTCTTGAAGCCATAGAAAAGAAATCGAGAGGTATTAGGGCTTTCCTAAATAAAACTTCACAATCATAGGGTTAGGATTAGGCAACTTGAATAGATTCAAGAACTCTGTAAAAGAACTTTGAAGTAGGAAATAAAGTCTTTTGAGAAATTTTGCTATTAATTACTCAGGGTGCTTGTTATTTACAGCTGGGTAGTTAAGTGAAATGACATAAATTAAAAAGTTAAATGAGATATTTTAACTGGACCAGTTAACATTTTTTGAGTGTACCACTTTTTCCTCATCAATATTTAAGGGCCCACCTTTGGGAAACCAAGGGCATTAGTGATGGATAATAATTAAAACCTCTTAAGTTTTTTTTAATTTTTATTAGAAACCATACAGCCATTAGCCTTTAGGAGCCTCTGTAACTGGACATTAAATTGATGTTCTTCCCAGGACAGTCAGTTACCCACGATGAGAGGGAAATGTGCAAGTATCTCTTTTCTTCTGTCTTAGCTGCTTGGTAACTGAGTTACAAGCCGCCGGGGAAGAGGGGGGTTCCGTGGGGTGAGGTGGTTGGAGGGGATCACTGTCACCATCAGCAAGTTGACAGATTGCCCTCATCCTCACACAGGGAACCATTTGGTAGGTTTGGGGCAAACACATGTAATGAAACTTCCAGTGCTCTTAATGGGCACCAAGGCCTGCAGAGGTTAGCACCAGGTCTGTACCCTGAAGGAGGGCATGATCCTAGGGTAACGTGCTTAGGTCTCACCATATTGAGAGGTTGAGGGAAGTCCAGGAAAGAGGAAAAAAAAATAGCATTAAGCAGCAATTCATTATACAGAACTTCCAAGTGTTTCAAAAATTAAACAGTGGGTGGCGTCACCGCAACTTACTAGACGAGATGAAAATATGTGCGAATATGTGTAGGAAGGTGACATACACCAGGCAACTGCCGGCTTCAGTTACACCAGGCAGGGCGTGTTTCAGCTGATGCTTTTATAGCCTGTGCGGCCCTTATTGGGAAAAGTTCTTAATTAAAGTCTTTGCTCTGCTTTAGGAGTAGAACTGGCTCTTGCATTCCCCTACTACCTTTGCCACATCTCACTAACATCCACCTTGCTTGTGGCCTCAGGCTGCATGCCAAGCTTGTCAGGATCCGGCCCTTCCTCCTGCACCAACTGTTAAAGACGACACACAGGCTGTCACCACAGTGTTTCCCACACGTTTGGGGACACAGGCTAAAACCTTCCAAAGAACAAAAACGAAACTACTTCAGTTCAGACAGCCTAGGTTCCATGCACGGACCAACGCACAAAGCCATCTGCCTTTACGGGCGAATGGCAGAAAGAATGGGACGGGAGACAGGGAGGCACAGAGAGGACCAAGGTGACGCAGGGAGACGAGGCCGAGATGGGACACACCGTGCTTCCGTCATGGACACTTGTCACCTGGCCCTCCGACGAGTCAGCTCGGCCCGCAGGGAGGTCAAGTCCGGCTTGCTCAACCGCTGCCTGCCGGCCAGTGCCTCCCAGAACCCCTTCTGGCCCACTTCGCCACAAACCAGACCCACACGGAAAGTCTTTTCGCGGATCTGAGAGCAAAATGGCGCCGCCTGAGAGTTAAACGCGCTAGCTTCCTCCCGCTTTGCTTTGCGAAGGTGCATAAGAATCGCGCTCATTGGAGTGCACGACCTGGTACGTAACGTCCCCGCGCTGCCTACGACAGCACGCAGGCTTCGGCACTGCAGCACGCATGCGTCAAGGCCCTGCGCGGCAAGAGGCCCGGCGGACTCGGAGGGCCTCAACCCATTTCCTTCCCCAGCGTTAACACGCATGTGTAGAGGCGACCGAAACGTTGCTATTACGTCAAATGCGCTTGCGCAGCGACAGTCGCGCCGGGGCGGCTGAAGCGGTTTCCTTCACAAGTGGCGCCATTTTGTGCTGAGAGCCGAGATAAAAACAGACCGGTTCTGCGTAAACTGGGCGACGAAACGAGAGCCCCTGGAATGGCGGAGGCGCTATCGGGGTTAGGAGACTCGGGCGCGGCGGCTCTGAGCTCCTCGTCATCAGACACGGGGACGAGACGTCTCAACGAGCTGCGGGTGATCGACCTGCGGGCGGAGCTGCGGAAACGGAACCTGGATTCCAGTGGCAACAAGAGCGTCCTGATGGAACGTCTGAAAAAGGTGACGCCGGGACTCCTTAGGCCCGTGATGTGGGTGGCTCCGGGGCCGTCCATTGCTGCAGCTTAATTTCCGAAAGGGAAAAACATTACACGCTAAAAAATGTACGCGTCGCGGCGGCTTTCGCGATGCCCGGAAACAAGGGTTCCTCTTCCCTGTATCGCATCCCGGGCTCTCTAGCTAGATGACGACCCGGGGTTCCTACGTTATGGGGCGCAGAGAAGGCATTAGGCCAAGGTCACTGGGCCAGGGAAGGTAACTTGGTTACTCACAAAAGGGCCGGTATCGTCCCTGGCCCCGAGTCAGTCGCGGCCGTCCCGTTCCCTGATCCAGTAGGAACAGGCACGCAGCGAGCAGAGAGAGCCTGGAAGACAAAATGGGTTTCTGGATCTGGTAGGGAAGGGTGCAGGGTAATGTGGCCGGAAGGAAGACGGCTTGGCGCGATACGCAATGTCAGTTGTGGGTCGATTTGTGAATAAAAGCCTCAGGGCGTCGCCTAGAGAGACGGAGAGGGCCTCCCTGTTGCATGGGAGAATCTATACCTCAGTCTGGTTCGTTTTGGAGTGCGGGAATTGATCCCAAGGCCTTCGAACTGAACCCTGCTGAGAAAAGATGCACAGGATGGCCTCGAACTTCAGATCTCTGTGTCTCAACAACCCAGTGCGTGGGAATAACAAGCTTTTCGTTTCTTTCTTCTTTTTATTTTTTTTAAGGGAAAAGTTAATAGCACTTTGGCTGTGGTATTAGAATAGGCCGGGGCAGTGTTCTGGCACCTTGCCGGGGGCATGTAAACAGCCTTTCTGATTATTATCTGGAAAGTGTCATTTCCCTGTGCGGATTACCTAATGTCATTTGTAGGTGAGTCTCTAATGCCATATCTGTGGTCTGATGGATACTTTAGGAAAACTGCGGTCCTTCAGGGGACCCTGCTGCACCCAGCGCTGGACACGCTGAGGGCACGTTCAACTGTCCTGATCCTAAACAGGGTAATGATTCGGGGTGGGTTAACCTTGGCTGTGTTAAGATGAGTAGGGATGCTTGCGTTTACCTGAAAAAGAGGAAAGATGCAAGAGTAGAACTTGGTGTGCCAGAGAGCAGGGGCCTTTCTGCAATCTTGGGCTCTGGTTTCTTCCCTGTGGGCATGCTAGGGCCGGGGACAGGGCAGGAGTTCGGTGAGGCAGGCGCTCACCTGGAGAAAAGGCCGGAAGGAAGACGTCAGGTGGCAGCTGAGGAGACCTGGTCCCTCTTCACGGTCCCCTAGGCCTCCTAGCCAAGCAGAGGGGCCCTATCCTGTACCCTTAATTCTGCCCCAGCCTGTCAGTGAGGCTGCAAGGCTGCTGCGATGGCACAGAGCATCCT
>PVKB01007475.1:0-34100 GCA_004027205.1 Ctenodactylus gundi | reverse complement strand
CTAAGGCAGGAAGATTGCTGGGAGTTTGAGGCCAGGATTGGCTCCATAGCGGTTAGCCAGGACCAGAGTAAGATCCTGTCTCAAAAAAAAAAAAAAAAAAATTGTAGTCCAGGCTCTTGAGCTTGCTAGGCATATACCTTAACTACTCAGCTATTCCTCCAGCCTCTGTCGAGTAATTTTTTTGGTTTGTTTTTTGAGACCAGGTCTTACTGTGCAGCCCAGTCTGGTCCTCAACTCACTATGGAGCACAGGGTAGCCTTGGACTCGGGACAGTCCACCTACCTCAGCCTCTCTAGTGCTGGGATTATAGGTGTGTGGCACCACACCTGGCTTGTACGGTGTTGGGGAATCTAACTTGGGTACTTTAGCACTTGACTTGGCACTTGCTAGGAAAGCGCTGGTTTAACCGCTGAGGCATTCTTCCAGCCCCCATTTGTTTGTTTTTGATTTTGAGACAAGGTCAGGCTCAGCTGTTAAATCACTCAGGCTGGGCTTGAATTTGGAATTCTCCTGCCTCAGCCTTCCAAAGTGCTAGGATGACAGGCCTGTGCCTCTAGCCTACAATGTTTCTTCTAATCTGTTTTTTACATGGAATATATATTGTTTAATTATAATTTTTTTGTGGTATTGGGACCCAATCCAGGGCATCTGTACTGAGCTCTACGTCCTTTTATTTTATTTATTTTGTTTTTGAGATAGGATATGATCTCTCTCTGTTGTCTAGGCTAATCTTCAGTTCACTATGACCAGGGCTAGAAGAATGGCTCAGTGGTTAAAGTGCTTGCCTAGCAAGTCCTTAGGTAAGTACTAAATACCTGAGTTCATATTCCCCATGCAGTACATAGCCGGATGTGGTGGTGCACACCTGTAATCCAGCACTGGGAGACTCAGATAGGAGGATTGTTGAGTCCGAGGCCAGCCTGGGCTCCATAGTGAGTTCAGAACCAGCCTGGGCTGCAGAGTAAGACTCTATCTCAAAAAAAATTTCACTATGACCTATACATTTTTTTGAGGCAGGGTCTTTCTCTACAGCCCAGGCTGGTCCTGAACTCACTATGGGGCCCAAGATGGCCTTGAACTCACAGCAGTCCTCCTGCCTCTGCCTCCTGAGTGCTGGGATTACAGGTGTGTGCGGCCATCATTTACTTGCTGCTGGGGAGTGTAACTCAGGGCCTTGGCTTGCTAGGCAAGTGATCTAATTGCTGAACAATGCCCCAGTTATAGGAAAATTTTTCATGATTGGGAGCTTCAACAACTAGAATGGTCTGGTGATTTTTATAGGATTTCTTGGCTCTTCAATTTTCCATAGTGTACTTTAGTAGCTAGAACTGCTAAATAAATGGTAGATATCTTTAATGAACTGAATTCTTGATCATAACTCCTGCGCAACAGGAGAGCTTTTCAGTGTTGTCTTTTCTTCTTTGAAAATTAAATTACAAGTTTTGCCCTTCGGTTTCAGCTTTTTGTCATTTTAATTCTTTTTGTGGGCGGGGAGGGGAAGGGCAGTGATCATGTTTTGGAGACCGGGTCTGGCTCTTCAGCCACTCGCTATGGTGTGCAGGCTGTCCTTGGACTCGTGGCAATCCTCCGGCCTCTGCCTTAGCCTCCCGAAGTGCTGGGATTACAGGCGTGCGCCACCATGCCCAGTTTACGTGGGGCTGCGGAATCGAACCGAGGTGCCTTGAGCTTGCTAGGCAAGTGCCTTAGCCGCCGTGCCATGTGTCCAGCCCCTCGATTTTTTTGAAGTCGGTCGCAGAGTTCCAGCGTTCTCCCATTTTCACCGTGTGCTTGTCACCGTGCTTGTCATTTCCACAGCCATGAGAAGTGCGGCTCACTTTTCAGTGTCCCGCCTAAGGGAGCTCTGAGTTTCCGAGTCAACGCGCCGCGCCCGCATCGGAGGTCTCCTTTCACCCCACGCTCCTGCCGCCGCGACTCGACCAACTCATGCCGGCTGCGGCGTCTGATGACCTGGAGGGGCGTGAAGCCTTGGAGACCAAGTTCCACTCCGGAACTCGTCCCCGTGGCCCGTCTGTCATTTCCCATCCCCCAGCGGAGACGGCCGGCTAGACCGCGACACCATCGAGCCGCGCGCCTAGAGCGTCGTCGTGACGCCGGCCGTGGGCGGGGCCTGCCGGAGGCCGGAGAGGCGAAGCCGGGGAGAGCCGCTGTCCTCGCAGCGCCCCGCCGTGGCCGCGGCCCGAAATGGTCTCGTCGGCCCTGCGGCGCTGTATCCCTGACGCACGGAGCGGAGAACGAGAACGAGAGAGAAAGGGGTAGAAATGGCGGCTCCGCTGGGCTCCCGCTGAGGAGCGAGAAGCCGGCGGAGGGTCTGCGCGGCCGTCTCGCAGCCTCGCTCCCGCCTCGCGTCGCCTCCCTTCTCACGCCGCCTTCCGTTCCTCTGCCCGGCTTTCGCCTGTCCTCGTCTGCGCTCCGGAGGGTCGGGGCCGGCTCGTCTCTGCCCGCCTCAGCCCCACCGGACCCGACTGTCCGGCCGGCGGGCCGGCCTTCCTCGGCTGCCGGGCGCGGCGCGGGCTCGCCCGAGCCGCACCATGGTGAACACCCGGAAGAGCTCCCTGCGCCTTCTCGGGTCCAAGTCTCCTGGGCCCGGGCCTGGGCCTGGGGCCGGAGCCGAGCCCGGGGCGCCCGGCGGCAGCAGCCATTTCATCTCCTCTCGGACCCGCTCCTCCAAGACCCGCGCTGCCAGTTGCCCGGCCGCCAAGGGCGGCGGAGGCGGAGGCTCCAGCGTCGCCCCGGACGAGGCCCGGGTAAGAGTGTGGGGCCCGCGTCCGGAGGCTCGCGGGAGGCAGCCGGCTGTCCGGGCTTTGTCTGGCCGGGTCGGGCAGGAAGCCTCCGGCGGACGCCGCTCGGGTGGCCGGAGACAGGGTCTGCGGGTGCCGCGGAGGGTGGCAACCTCGAAGGGGCCGCGACTTGAGCCCTTTCGCTGTGCTGGCCCGGTTCTTTTGTGTTGGCAACAGCACTTGAGTCGGGGAGGAAGGCTTTGGGGGTCCTGTTTGGGGGCTTTGGAACGATATGTTTTCCGTGTTCTCGTCCTGCATCAGAGGGGAATTCTAGAGGAAGCGAGAGAGAAGGGCCAGAGTCCTTGGGTTTGAAAGGGTTGGAGAAGTGAAAGTTTTCTGCGGTGTCAAACCCTTCTAAAAGTGTGTCAGCTTGTGCCGCTGTCTAACTCCAGCTTACTCTCAGTTTGGGGGTGGTTCAAGTTGGTGAGGAAGTGAACAGAGCTCCAGTTGGCAGCCAGGCAGAGATGCTGAAAAAAGTTTGTAGCTGCTCTGACATCAACTTTAAAACCAAAATCAACGCTACTGCCTCTCCTTGGAGGAGACATCAATCTTGAAACGGTAGGTAGAAAGCCAACCAGGTAGCTAACCACGGTGGTAGTAGGATCTGAGCTGTCGGCTCACAAAAGGAGTATGTCGAAAGAAACGTGTTGAGTGGGCACCGTCATGTCGAAATTATATGGTGTCTTGGATATCTACATTTTTGTTAGGGAGATAGTTTACAGTGACTCGATACTATGTCATACACTTGCAAAAGTGACATTTTAAGGTACAGGTAATAGTTTAGCTCTTAAGAAAATGAGAGGCATTGATATTTTGTGACAGAGCGTGAAATGCTAAAACTAGTACAGAGATTATCACGTTAAAGGTATTGACACATTTGTGTTAGGAGATTGGTTCTTAATCCAGAGAAGAGGTCAGAAAAAGGCTAATTTAAGAATAATTTGGCTGGGAAATGCTGTTCTTTAAAATACTTCTTTACATCCGTGCCATTTTGTTATTCCTTTGGAGGAGGGGGAGCACAGTATTTAAGATTATCTAGGGATCTACATTGTTGCTGTTTGTGTGTTACTTATCTCCTTGTGTTTCATTGTTTTGACATTAATCAAAATTAATCTACATACCATAGGAATACTTTACTACTCTGAAATATGTCTTTGAAAATAGTTTCTGATTTTGTTTGCTTGAGATCTGGAAAGTATTTTTTAAGGAAAAGATCTATTTAGTAGACTATTTTAGAAGCTTACAGATCTGAAAGGTTGAAATAAGAAAGCTAAATCTGAAAGTTGTGTAGATTCTTTAAGATTCTTTATGTCAGGACCAGGCTTGCTTGCTTTTTTTTTTTTTTTTTTTTTTTTTTTTTTTGAGACAGAGTCTCACTGTGTGTATTACAGGCTGCTCCTGAAGTCACTCTTCCACCCAGGCTATCCTCAAACTCAAGGCAATCCTGCCTCAGCCTTTTAAGTAGTGGGATTACAGGGGTGCACTACCGTGCCTGGTTTCAGGCTTTCTGTAGAAACTATTTTAAGCATATACAAGTTTCTGGACTTCTGATATTATTATATTTTAAAATTATCTTAAGAAAAATTCTGTCCTTTATACTTAAGCTCAAATAAAATTTAGAGTGTAAGCAAATAATTGTATCATGATATGAATGCGTCTCCTGTTAGAACAGTGTCAGACTCATCTGAAGCAATTAGCTCATCTTTTACAAATCAATTTGTGGTCCCATTTTTGAATTTATGGGTATTATGCTGTCCTTATTCCCTCAGGAATAAGCTAAGGTAATTTGTCAAGCAAGCTGTTATGGAGATGTTAAAGAGAAAGACAAAATCTAATGTAGAAAGGAACATTTGGTAGCTTTTAAATTTTGCTGGAAGAATTAAAGATACTAGACCTCTTTCTAGTACAGGCTAATGGAATGTTTTAAGAACCTCTTTTAAGCGGTTAGAGTGCGTGCCTATTAAGCACAAGACCCTGAGTTCAATTTCCCAGCATCATATATGCTTGGTGTGGTGGCTTTTGCCTGTAATCCATCACTCTGGAGGTAGAAGCAGGAAGATTGGTATGAGTTTGACACCAACCTGGGCACCATAGTGAGTTCAGAACCAGCATGGAGTACAGAGTAAGATTCCATCTCAAAAGGAAAGACACTTTATAGCTTTATTTCTTTATTTATTTTTGAAGATTTAAAGCAGGAAGGGGTTTATTGAGAAAGTAAAGCTCTCAAGGAGAGGTCAAGAGGGGTCTTATGTGAGGATACCCTTTTTTTTTTTGAGGCAGGGTCTTACTTTGTAGCCCATGGTGATCCTGAACTCATTATGGAGCCTAGGCGGGCAGTCCTCCTGTCTCAGCCTCCCAAGATTTTTTTTTTTTTAAACATACATTGTCCCACTGTGTAGTCCAGGGTGGTTCTGAACTTACTGTGTGGTCCAGGCTGGCGCTGGCCTTGGACTCATGGTAATCCCCCTGCCTCAGCCTCCCGGAATTTTTTTTTTTTTTAAAATGAGACAGAGTCATACTCTATAGTCCAAGCTGGTTCTGAACACACTGTAGTCCAGGCTTGCCTAGGACTCATTCCTCCAGCCTGTTTTTTTTTTTTTTTTTTTTTGAGAGAAGGTATTGCTCTGTAGTGCATTCTGACCTTGAATTCACAGTATATCTAGTTAAAATCTACTCCAAACTCCAGGTGATCCTCCTGTCCCAGCCTCCTGTCCCAGTGCTGAGGTTGTTGGTATGTACCATTATGGCAGGCTCTTTTAAAAAGACTTATGCTAGGCTTTGAAACCAGGTCCCTGTGCATGCTAGGCGATTGTTTTACCACTGAGCTATATCCTCAGTCCAAGACTTTGTAGGAAGCAATGTGTTCTTTGTAAGATAGTAATTGGAGAATTCTGATTTTCCTGTTTTCGTGCTATTTTCTTCACATAACTACACTTGATGCCTTTTTTCCTTCCTTTCTCTTTTGACTTTTTAAGTTACTTCATTCGTGGAGCCTGGAGACATTTCATTTGCTCTTAGCATCAAAATTGAGAGTTTTGCATGTTTTGCCAGATATTATATGTGTAGATAGGGAGATAAAGTTTTAGGATTTGTTCTTTCTCCAGTTTATTGGAATGATTTGTTGTGTGTCCATTTTTTTAATCCATTTTAAAGCTTTATTATTAGTTGTTATTATTGTTACTATTATTGAGTAGTACTGGGGATTGAACTAGTGGCCTTTGCCCTCAGTTGTATGTCTAGCTCTTTTTACTTACTTATTTTGTGAAACCGGATTCTGTGATCCAGATGTTTTGAGGTTGGGACTCATTAAGTCCCTGAACTGCCCAGGTCGGGCTGGGGCTTGTTACCCTCTTTCTTTACCCTCCTACAGTGCTGGGATTGCAAGCATGTGCCACTATACTTGGCTTCAGCTTTATTATTATTATTTTTGACATATGAAAAGCTGTGCTTGGGGCTGGAGGAATAGCTCAGTGGTTGAAGCACTTGCCTAGTAAGCTCAAGTCCCAGAGTTTGATTCCCCAGCACCACATAAGCCAGATATGGTAGCGCATGTGAGTAATCCAAGTTTGGGAGGCTGAGGAAGGAGGATTGCCATTTGTTTGAGGCCAGCCTGAATTTAGAGGAAAACCCTGTCTGGAAAGAAAGAAAAGCTGTACTTAATATATTCAGCTTTTTGGGGATAAGTATGTTCCTGTGAAACCATCATCACCTTAAAGACCATAGACTTTTCTCAAAAGCTTTACTCACTCAGGGTAGCCCTCCTGCCTCATGCTCCTGAGTGCTGGTTTTACAAGTATGGGTCATCATACCCAGCTTATAGAACTTATTATTTATGTGATAAGACTTATAAGATCTACCTTATTAGAAAAATTTACTTCAGCAATACAGTATTCATAGCTGTAGCCACTGTAAGGTATAGTAGATCTCCATAGTTAGCTGGTATAAGTGAAACTTTGTTGCCTTTGGTCATCGTGCCCCAGTACAACCCATCTGAGCTGGGCTGTTTTTATATATTTTATATATATATACAGTAAGAGAGAGAGAGAGAGAGAGAGAGTGTGTGTGTGTGTGTGTGTGTGTGTGTGTGCGCGCGCGCGTGCACGTGCAGAGTCAGCGGGGCCTGCTGAGAAATGGGCTCACTGTAAAGGCCCTGGGCTCAATCCCTAGGAACACAATAAATAAATAAAGTAAATGAGGTCATATAATTTATCCTCTCTTTGTGTGGTGGATGATACCTAGTTTAGTATTCTCCAGGTCCATCCATGTTATAAATGGCAGGCAAGCAGGCTGCCTGGCTGGCTTTCTTTCTTTCCTTTCCTCTTTCTTTTGAAGCAGAGTCTTCTGTAGCCCAGGTTGGCTTTGAATTTAGGGCAATCCTCCTGCCTCAGCCTCCAAAGTGCTGAGATTGCAGGCGTGTGCCACCATCCCCAAGTCTATGTGGTGCTGGGGAATCCAACTCAGGGCCTTGTACTTGCTAGGTAAGTGCTCTAATCGCTGTGCGGAACTGTCAGCCCCAAGGATTTCTTTCTTTTTAAAGGTGAATGATAGTCTAATGTGTGTACGGGAACTGGATGTATAAACTGTACAAACATACATGTGCTTTATGTCATCTGACATTTAGATTGTTTTCATATTTTGGCTATTGTGCATAGTGCTGTAGTGAACAGGAAAGTGTGGATACCTCTTTGAAATTCTGATATAATGGTGCACATGTACACTTGGGAGCTTGAGGCAGGAAGATTGGGAGCTTAGGCCAACCTGGGGTTGTATGTAATAAGAGGCTCTCTCAGAAAACGACAACTGGCTGTGAGGTGTGCTCAGTGGTTACAGTGCTTACTTCGCATGTTCAAGTCTCTAGGTTCTTTGGCATCTCATAACAATTAGCTAGGCATGATGGTGCCTGATTACAGTCCCAGCACTGGAGAGAGGCTGTGGCAGAAGAATCACCTTGCGTTTGAGGCAAACCTGGGTTACGTAGTGTCCATAAGACCAGCTTGGGCTACAGAGCCAGACTCTATATCAAAAAGAAAAGAAGAAAGAAAACAACAAAAGAGATACTTAATTCAGTTTCTTTGAATATGTATTTAGAAGTGAGATTGCTGGGTCGTGTGGTAGTTCTATTTTTATTAATTTTTGAGGAACCTTTATACTATTTTCCAGTATAGTAGCACCATTTTACAGTTTATCATTCAGTCTGTGGACATTCATTAGTTTTGTGATAAGTTTGTCTTCATTTTTTTAATCGTTCTCTCTCCTATTCCTTCTTGAACTTGTATTATTTTGTTGTTGACACTTAGAAGAAAATTTTGGCTCTAAATTGATAAGCAAACAAACTGTTTTTGGTGCCTTTGATGGCATTCCAGAGAAATTTGCTGGCAGTTACTTGACTAAACAAGATGTGTTGCTCTTGAAGCTTGTTTCTGTTAAGTCGTTTGGTGCCCTTATGCTAAATGGCCCACTTGTCAAAGAATAAAACTTTGAAGTTCTTTGTTACTAATTTTATTTCCTTTGTAAGTTACACTTTTTAACTAGTATACTTCAATGCTTATGCTTAGAGTGAATGAGAGTTGTTGTTGAGAGTACTTGAATATGCAAGCTCAGGGACTTTTTAAAAAACAAAACCCCACTGCAGAGCTACATTGCTGTAATTAGTGACACATTTATGAGACGTTTAAATGTGTACACAGAAGCAGTAGGAGAAGCTCATTAGGAAATGTGGACAAACAAGAGAAACTGGTGGCACAGGTAGATGAACTCCTGGATGATTTCTCTGTTAAAATGTCTTTATTTAGACTGGTCCTGAGCTCATGATGGAGTGCAGGAGCCCAGGCTGGCCTCAAACACACAACAATCCTGCCTCAGCCTCCCAGGTGCTGGAATTACAGGTGTTCTCCACCATGCCTGGGTTATGTGGTTGGTGCTGGGATTTTGAACCTTGGGCCTTTGCTCTCTAAGCAAGTGTTCTGACCACTAAGGTGGTCATCATGCACTACCACGCCTGGCTTAGAAGCTTTTTTTTTTTTTTTCCAAGACAGAGTCTCTGTAGCCCAAGCTTCTCCCGACCTCACTATGTAGCCCACACTAGCCTTGGACTCACAGCAATCCTCCTGCCTTAGCTTTCCCAGTGCTAGGATAACAGGCATGTGCCACCATGCCTGGCTTTCCATGCCTGGCTTTATATAGTGCTAAGGAATGGAAATCATAGCTTTTTTCCTTTTGAGACAGGGTCTCACTCTGTGGTCCAGGCTGGTCCTGAATTCACTTCAGAGCCCAGGCTGGCCTTGGCGTGCGCCACCACGCCCAGCTTATGTGGTGCTGGGGAATCGAACTCAGGTACTTAGCGCTTGGCTTAGCGCTTACTGAAGCGCTTTAACTGCTGTGCCATTCCTCCAGCCCAGATTTTTCTTTTTTGAGGCAGTTTCTTACTATGTAGATCAGATAGGCCTTCAGTTTTTTTTTTTTTTTTGAAGGTAGAAAGCAAATTTATTGGGAGAAGTATAAAGAGGAAAGTGAAGTAAGAAGTAGGAAAGAGGAGAGGAGAGTCAAGGGCATCCCCTTTTATTGGGAGACAGAGTCTCATTCTGTAGTCTAGGCTGTTTCTGAACTCACTATGTAAAACAAGCTGTCCTCAAATTCATGGCAGTCTTGCCTCAGCCTTCTGATTGGTGGAATTACAGGTCCATACTGTCCTACCCGAATGATTTTTATATAGTGCTGGGAAATGAAACTTAGGCCTTTCACTTGCTGTGCTGGGCTGGGCAAGTGTTTTAATCACTGAGCTATGCCTCCAGCCCCTAGCTTTGAAGAGAGAGAGAGAGAGACAGAGAGAGAGAGAGAGAGAGAGAGAGAGAGAGAAAGAGAGAGAGAGAGAGAGTGAGTGTGTGTGTGTGTGAGAGAGAGAGAGAGAGAGAGAGAGAGTGTGTGTGTGTGTGTGTGTGTAAGGTTTTGCCCTGTAGTCTGGCCTGGTCTTGGACTCACTATATTGCCCAGGCTGGCCTCAAACTCACAGCAAGCCTCCTGATTGCGGGAATTGCAGGTACGCTCCACCACACCCATTGTGTGTGCTTCTGGGGAATCAGCTCAGGGCGTTGCACTTGCTAGGCAAGTGCTGTAACCACTGTGCTATTTCTCCAGCCTTGGCATAAATTTTTGATCTTTCTTTCTCAACCTAGTATTGGAATTACATCATGAAGTACTACGATGCCTGGCTCGAAAGGTTTTATTTATTTATTTATCTATTTATTTATTTATTTATTTTTGAGATAGGGTCTCACTCTGTAGACCAGGCTGATTTTGAATTCACTATGTAGCCCCAGGCTGGCTTTGAACTCCTGGCAATCCACTTGCCTTAGCCTCCTAAGTGCTGGGATTACAGGTGTGCGTCCACACCCAGTTAATGGTGGTGCTCAGAACCTTGTGCTTATAGGCAAGCAGTGTAACCATCATGATATTTCTCCAGCCAGCCCTCAAAAAATTTATTTAGAGGAAAAGTGCATTTTAAATTACGTATGTGGAGTTATTATTTTTAGTCTTTCTACAACTCCTTAGCCAACTGCTTGCTTCTACTTTTTTTTTTTTTTTGGCTGCTATATTTCCCGATGATTGTTTAGGGATACTAAACTAGTAAGTATTGTGCTTACTGTTGGGATATTTGAGGGACTTTTAGGACGTTTTGTGTGCCTGTTGTTTCGGGACTTTGTCGAATTTGTTGCTTCCAAGTAGCAGTCTGAGGTTTGTTTTTTGTAGTCATGGTAATCGCTATCTCTGAGCATTCTTTTATAAATGAAAGAGAAAGAAGTTGACTGCACTTCTATGGTTTCTTATGAAAATTGGAGTACTTGTAAAAAAAAGTGGACAAAAGGACTGTCTTATTGAGGAAATTGGGAAGGCTTGATTGTACCTGTGTGTTTTCTGATCTCACTTGGAGGAACATGGTCCTGTTCTATATATGTATTTTTTTGTCTCTTTGAGGATTTTTTTTCTGATCTGTAATCTTTTTTTGGTTTTATTTTTATATCACGTCCCTTTCCACTTCTCACCCTCTCACTCTCCCCTATTTTCTGTTTCCCTCTCCACAAAATCTATATTTTTATTTTTTTCCATATCTCTTACATTTTTAATGGTTAGGTTTTCTCATATTAGAGAAACCATATGATATTTAACTAGTAATCTTACTCTTAAGCATTTATCTGTTGGGGTTGGAGGAGTAACTCAGCAGTTAAAACTGTTGCCTAGCAGGCTCAAGGCCCTAAGTTGATACCCCAGTACCACATAAGCTGGGTGTGGTGGCACAGCAGTGAATTCAAGGGCAGTCTGTGCTACATTGTGAATTTGGGACCACTGGTGTATAGAATTAAACACTGCCTTCAAAAAAAATTTCTCATTTGTTTTGAGATAGGGTCTCATTATGTTGCAAGGGTAGCCTTGAAACTGAAGTTCTCCTCTTCCAACCTCCCACGTAGCTGGGATTATGGACATGTGCCACTGCATCTGGCTTAAAAATTTTTGTTTTAATTCCCCTCTGATTTTTCTTTTGTTTACAAGGAAGCGGATGGTGTTACCATTTTTAAAAAGATCTTTTCCTAACTACTACTCATATTGCTACTTCTTCCTGGCGCTCTGTTCTGGGAATCAAAACCAGGGCCTATCCACTGAGCTACAGATTATGTTGTTAGTGGTTGTGGTGTCCGGCCCCAGTTCTGACAGGCCACCAAGTTCATGTCTCCACAGGCTTGAAAAATAAGTCATGAAGACTGGAGGTAGGTTGTGAAGAGAAAAATAAGGGGTAAAGCTTCTGCTAGTCAGAAGGGGCACCCTGAAATGTGGGTTGCCTGTGTAGCTCAGTGTCTAAGTGTTATTTTATTGTATAGCTGGGTAAAGAGCTGTTCTATGCTGAGCAGCATGGTTGGTAGGGCTGGTTGCTAGGTTCTCCATCCTTAAACCACTGCTGCAGCCCACCCTCAACTACTTCCCTCTTAAAGATATTTCTATTGTCTTTTAACTATGTTCCTGGGAGTGGTCAGCTACTGAGTGTCCCCGGCTGCCTTATCTATAATTTTGCCTTCCAGTGAATTCTCTAGCTGCTTTTTCTATAATCCTGCTTTCCAGTGAATTCTCAGTTTCTGGGGGACCCTAACTGCCTACAGCCCCACTGCCCAATATCCCTACCACATTTTTTTTTTCTTTTTTGAGACATGGTGTTGCTCCGTAGCCCAGGCTGGTCCTGAACTCACTGGTGTAGCCCAGTCTGGCATTGGGCTCATGGCAATCCTCCTGCCTCAGTGCTGGGATTATAGGCATGTGCTACCACATCCAGCTTTATGTGGAGCTAGGAAATCGAACTCGGGGGCTTTGAGTTTGCAAAGCAAGCCCTTTAATCACTGTGTCATCCCTTTATCCCAATGTAGCCCCCCTTTTTTGAGATAGGGTCTCGCTTTCACAGCACTTTTCTTAAATTTAAACATTTTCAGCTGGAGGGATAGCTCAGTTGTTAAAGGGCAAGGTCCTGAGTTGGTTCCCCATTACCGTGTGTTGGTAGTGCATGCCTGTAATCCCAGGACTCTGGAGGCTAGGGCTGGAGGATTGCCATGAGCTTAAGGCCAGCTTGTATGCCATAGTGAGTTCAGGACCAGCCTGGACTATAGAGTAAGACTCTTCCTCAAAGGAAAAAAAAAAAAAAACAGAAACAACAAAAAATTTTTTTTTTGATGGGCTGGAGGAATGGCTCAGGTAAAGCTCTTGCTTAGCAAGTGCTAAATTAAGCGCTTAAGTACCAGAGTTTGATTCCCCAGCACCACATAAGGCTGAGGCAGGAGGACTGCCATAAGTCCAAGGCCAGCCTGGGCGCTATAGTGAGTTCAGGACCAGCCTGGACTGCAGAGCGAGACCCTATTTTTTTGAGACTGTCTCAGGAAGTTGTCCAGACTGGGCTTGGATATGCTGTTATCTAGTTCATCTTCCTGGAGTGCCTGCCTGCCTGCCTGCCTGCCTTTCTGTCTTTTACACTTACAAGAGTAGCTCTGCAGATATTACTTGCAGTTTCTTTATGCTCTCAGTTCTTCACCTGGTGATTTCCACACAGATTCTCACATAAATTGCCTCTTTATTTATTTATTTTGACATACAGTCTCACTCTATCCCAGACTGGTCCTGAACTCACTGTGTAGTTCAGGCTAGCCTTGGACTTCATGGTAATTCTCCTGCCTCAGCCTGCCCAGTACTGGGATTACAGGTGTGTGCCAACACTTCTGGCTTTATGTGGTGGTGCTGAGGAATCGAGCTCAGGGCTTTGTGCTTGCTAGGTAAGCAGTTTAACTGCTGTGCCATTCCTCCAGTCCAGAAATTGCCATTTCATAAGGAACAGTGGTATGATTATAAATCTGCAGGCTTAATGAGATTTTTCTTTAAGTCTTTTTGGAACATATTTCATTTGCCTCTTTTTTCTTTTTGTTTTGCAGTACTGGGGATTGAGCGCAGGTCCTTTGCTCTGAACTATGTCCCACCTTCTTTTTATTATTCGAGACAAGGTGTTGCCAAATCATTAAGTTTTCAGGCTGGGCTTGAACTTTTAATTCTCCTGCTTCAGCCCTCAGAGTGCTTAGGGTTACAGGTGTGCACCACAATGGTTGGCTGTTCATTCTTTTAATGTAGGCATTTAGAATTTCTCTCTTTTTGAGACAGGGTCTTCCTCTGTCGCCCAGGCTGGTACTGAACTTTCTACGGAGCTCAGGCTGTCCTTGGACTCACAGGCAATCCTGCTTCAGCCTGCCGAGTGTGGAGGTCACAGGGGTGCACCACCAAGCCCAGCTTATGTGGTGCCTGGGAATCAAACTCTGGTACTTTAGCACTTACCACTTGCTAGGCAGGTGCTTTAGTTGCTAAGCCATTCCTCCAGCCCTCATTTAGAGTTCTGACTTCTGCCCTCTTGGTTTTTAATTCTGTGTATTGCCTTTGATTCTTTTCTCCCCACCCCCACTATTTTTATTACTATATATGAAATAATGTTTACAATGAACTTGAATATTTTGTGCACATATATATCACATCAACTTTACAATCCCTTCCCATTTTTGGCCCTTCCATATCCTCCGCATTCCCTGTTAACTCGCACTGTCACTTCCATTTGGTTCTAAAGAATGCCTGTATTCTGGGCTTCCCAAATCTGAGAAATCATGCAGTATTTAGCATTTTTAATCCTCTGTGTCTGATGCATTTCACTCAAGTCACCACTCTAGCTCAGCCTCCCAACCTTAGAATGGGTGGCAGTGGCCATATCTTGATGCGTCTTCTCTGAGTCCAGCTGAGCCTTTTATTGGGATATTTGCCAAAAGTTCTTTTTTTCCTATATCTTACTATATCTTTGTTGAGATTCTTTAACTTGGAGTCTGATTCTTTTATTACCCTGTTTCATGTCCATCTCTACTCCTTACCTTACTTAATCTCTCAGCTGTATTTCCCACAGCCTCTTCATGATTTTTTTGGCCAGAATTCATAACCTACCTCCGAAATGATTCAACATTACATTTCTCACTTGAGCAGTTGATTTCTGGCCACCCCTACACATACCCCAGCAATAACCACTGTCACTTTTACACCTGTCCTTATTATAATTATTTTGAGTATTGCTACAACCAGTGTAGTTATTCTGCTTTTTTGAATCCGTATTTTCTGTTTTCACTGAATTTTGAGTTAATGTAGTGGTTTGCTAATTTACTTTTCTGGCAAGTCTCTCTCTGTGTCTCTCTGGTTAGTTGTGATAGGGTTTCACTATGTAGCCCATGCTTGCCTCTAACTGATGATCTTTGTGCCTCAACCTTAAATCTCTTATTTTTAATGCTATACTTTGATTCTTTTTTTCAGTGGTGATAGTACTGAGGATGGGGCCTGGAGCCTTTACACTGAGCTCTATCCTGAGCCTGTTTTGAAACAGGGTCTCACTAAGTTGCCAAGCTGCACAGGCTGGACTCGAACTTACTGTCCTACTGCTCCAGTCTTCCAGAGTTGTTGAGGTTACAGGCCTGCACCACTGGATCTGGTTGAATCATTCTTTTTGTTTATAAATTAAAATCAAAGCAATATAAATTCGTCTGTTTTATTATTCTCAGTTATTTTTTGGTTTTGGGAGATTGAACACAGGCCTTTGCACTGAGCTAGGTCCTCAGCCCTTTTTTATTTTTTTTATTATGAAATGAGGTCTTGCTAAATTGCGCAGGCTGGCTTGAATTTGTAGTTCTCCTATTTCAGTCTCCCAGAGTGCTGGGATTACAGGTATGTGTGTTACCACACTTCAATTAATTCTTCAGGATTTTTGGCAGAATTTAGGGTAGTTGATGAGTATGATTTAGGAAAGTCTAAGACTTGAGAAAATGATTTTTGCAAATTGGAAAAAGTTAAGTCAGAAACTGGAACTTTGGGGAAAACGTCAAGTGGGAATGAGTTTTTCTTTTTACTGGCGCTTTCTGTAGTTTTTGACGTTATTACATTATATCTGCCCTGAAAGTTATCACTGAATTATGCTTCACTGTTTTCTTATAAATGATTATAAAATATTTTTCCATTTCTATGGAAAACCATTTCATCTTTTATTTCATTTGTGGTACTGGGGATTGAACCAAGATTGTTTTTCAGTTTGAGACAGGATTGTGCTAATTTGCCCAGGCTGGGCTTGAACTTGCTAACATCTCCTACATCATCCTCCCTGAGTGCTGGGATCTTAGGCATGTACCACCCAGCCCAGATCTACATCCTCAAGTCCGTACCATTTATGTCTTCATCTCTGCTAGTATTTATTATTTCTCATATTTTTTCTTTCAGAGTATTTTACATTATTGTAGCATTCGCTGTGATATACATCATGATTGTGACTATTTACCAACCCAATAGATTATATATTGAGTTCAGTTAATTTTTATAAAACTACCCTTTATGTCTTTTGAGGTGGATAGTACTGGGGATTGAGCCCAGGGTCTTGATACTGAGCTCCATCTCCAGCCAAGTTTTAGTTTTGATTTAGAGGAAGAATGTCATTAAATTGTTTAGTTGCCCAGGCCGGGCTTGGTCTTAGCGATCTATCTGCCATAGGCTCCCAGGATTACATGCCTGAACCATGGGCTAAGTTTATGTCTTCTGTGTATAGCATATCCTAAGTAAATGTCTTGACATAAAATTATTCCCTCAGTCTGAGATACCTTTCCTACCAATGGGTTGTAATCATTATGACACTGATTGCTAAATGGTTGTGGGTAGATTGCATAATCTCTTTAAAAATCTTTGTCATGAAACTAGTAACCACCTTTTTTCAAAGGGTTAACTAGCTTGTTATTGGCTAATAAAATGCTTTGAAGATGAAAGAGTTAAGGTTGTGTGTTTCCATCATCCTATTAAAGATGAAATGTTGAGATGGAGGAATGGCACAGCAGTTAAAGGTTAAAGCGCTTATGCCCTAGGTTGATTCCCCAGCACCACATAAAGCTTGGCATGTGTATGCTTGTAATCCCAGCACTCAGGGAGGCTGAGGCAGGAGGCCTGCAATGAGTTCAAGGCCAGCCGGGACTACAGAGGGAGACCTTGATTCAAAAAAAAAAAAAAAAAAGATGAAGTGTTAGTATCAGGTTTGTAGGTAAAGGCTTTCCCAAAGCTTGAGGCTAATTAAATGGTGCTGTATCTGTTTACATCTTGATGGTGTGATTGGACTAAAACCTTAGATTCTTTTGGAAAGGAGGAACCTTAATGTTTTCCGTTGTCTTGGAACTTAGTCACGATTGAAGGCTTCTCATAAGAGGAGCCGAACCCTGAGATCCTGTGCAGCAGTTAGGATGTTGTGCCTCATGTCGTACTTAAATCCTAGTCATGTTATTTACCTGAGATTCTAAAATTTTTGTGTTCTAAGCATAATTTGGGAGCCCTCAAAAAAGGTTCTATTTGCAGAGATTCTAGTTCAGCAAGTTCTGTATCTGTAATGACTAGTAAAGATTATGTTTGATTTGAGTAGTATGTGGACATCAGTTTGTGAAAGAATGCTGAATGGAATTGCAAAAAGCCAGTCAGATAGAGTGGCAAATAAATAAATACATGAAGTCACTTAAATTGATATTCAAAAAAAGACCGAGCCTGCTCAGCCAGTCAACTGGGTATGAGTGAGAAAGTGCGGATTCAAGACAGGCAGGCAGACAGACAGACAGACAGACAGACACACACACAGACACACCCACCCAACCACCCTCCCCTACCTCTGCAGTGGCAAAAGGACGTTTTATTCAAAACACTTCTCTTTATATATACTGGGCTTATTTACTTCTAAGGCAGAGATAATCAGCATAATTATGTCAGAGCGCAGAACACATCTAGGTTGAAGGACAACCAATTCACATCACAAACGCATTCCATTCTAAACCAAATGACTTCCTCATCTTAGTACCAAAGAAGTTCCCAGTCTGCAAGAAACACTTGGTTCCACTCAGCCATAAACCAGCTATAACGAATCTCATGGACCCCCGACATCTCCCCCTTTTTTATTTCTTGTTGGGTGCCAACTCTGCCCGAGCCTGCCGGGCAGAACAACTGGGACCTGGAGGAGGGGGCGCGCGAATGAGGGGAACAAGAGAGACACAAATGAAGGAGACAAGACAGGCTTTCTGATCAAGTCTCTTTTATTGCAGGTTAGGACAACGTATATAAGGAGAATAGCATGGGAGAGGTAATTCGCATAAGCACGATTGCTATGGTCATCAAACCGCAAGACATTCTGATTTTTTTTTTTTTTTGAGACAGGGTCTCGCTCTGTGGTCCAGGCTGGTCCTGAATTCACTTCAGAGCCCAGGCTGGCCTTGGACTCACGGCAATCCTCCTGTCTCAGCCTCCTGAGTGCTGGGATTACAGGCGTGCGCCATTACATCCAGCTTATGTCGTGATGGGGAATCGAACTCGGGTACTTAGCGCTTGGCTTAGCGCTTGCTCAAGCGCTTTAACCCCTGAGCCATTCCTCCAGCCCCAACATTCTGATTTCTTATGTACTAATCTACATTTAACAGAATGCCCCAGAAAAAGGAAGGCAAAGGTCACGTTAGTTTAAGCAGACAGTTCTCGGAAAACTGGGCATTTCAGAGTGACATGGTGTTGGCTGCTCTCTTGTCAGCAGCACTGAGTACGGTAGACTTGAGCCAAGATGGAGTTGCTTATGTCCCAGGTCTGGGGCCTCTAATAGAGATGGCTCCCCACAGAAAAATCACATGCATTATTTACTGTGTGTGTGTGTGTGCGTTTAGCTCCATGGTACGTAGTATTTGTTTCCAAAGTATGTTTGGGAAATTTTTAAGGCAGGCAGATGGAGCATGAAAAAGAAAACTCGACCAGATAAGTTTGTGAGATAATGTATAGATTTTGGACCTTATGGAATGAAAATACCATGTTAAATTCTTCAGGGGTTGGAGGAATGGCACAGTGGTTAAGGCGCATGCCCTGCAAATGCAAGGTCCTGAGTTTGATTCCCCAGTACCACATAAAGCGGGCCGTGGTAGTGCATGTCTTAAATTCCAGCACTTTGGAAATTAAGGCAGGAGGATTGCCATGAGTCCAAGGCCAACCTGGACTACAGAGTGGGTTTAGCACCAGCTTGGGTTACAGAGCGAGATCCTGTTTTTAAAAAACAAACAAGCAATTCTTCAGGAAGTTTTTGTGAGACTGAGTCTGTGTAGTTCAGTCTGGTCCTGAACTGAGGATGTAGGCCAGGCTGTCCTAGGACTTACTGCAGTCCTTTTTCCTCAGCCCCTCAAGTCCTGGGATTACAGGTGTGCCCCACCAGGACCAAGTGTTATGTGGTCCTGGGGGACTAAACCCAGGGCCTCATACTTCCTGGGCAAATGCTCTAATCAGCAAGCTACGCTCCTAGCTTTAGGAAGGTTTTATAATAGAAATGAGTCTTTAAAAGGGTGAGTGGGGACTGGAGGAATATCTCAGCCTTTAAAGCACTTGCCAGCAAGTGCTAAGTACCTGAGTTCAATTCCCCAGCACCACTTAAATTGGACGTGGTGGCGCATACCTGTAATCCTAGCACTCAGGAGGCTGAGGCAGAAGTATTGCCGTGAGTCCAAGGCCAGCCTCGGATAAATAGTGAGTTCGGGACCAGCCTGGACTACTGAATGAGACCCTGTCTCAAAAAAAAAAAAAAAAAAAATCCAGAGAATAAAAGGGTGATTAGATTTGATTTAAAGAAATAATGATGGGCCTAGATTATAAAAATGATACAGTAGAGGGTGAAAGTATAGCACAGTGATAGAGCACCTGCCTAGCATGCACAAGGCTCTCGGTTCTATCCCCAGTACCACCCTGTGGTAATCTCAGCACTGTGGGAGATTGAAGCAAGAAGATTCCAAGTTCAGGCATGACCTGAGCAAATCAACAGCTTAGTGAAAACCTGTCACAAACTAAAGAATCAGATAAGGACAGTAATTCAGTGCAAAGGCTCAGGGCTCATTCCCCAGTACCAGAATTAAAAGCAAAAACAACAACAAGAAATTAGGTAGATAAGTAAACATTTATAGCTAGAAAAATAGCTTATAGATATTGATTTATGTAGTCACAAATATACTTTAGCTTAGAACACATGATAGTGTTATTTTTTAAATGACTACTGCTTTTTTTTGAGACAGGATCTTGCTCTGTAGTCCAAACTGGTCCTGAACTCACTATGGAGCCCAGGCTGGCCTTGGACTCATGGCAATCCTCCTGTTTCAGCCTCCTGAGTGCTGAGATTACAGTGCTGGGATTATAGGCATGTGCTACCATGCCCAGTTTATGTGGTGCTGGGGAATCGAACTCAGGTACTTAGCCCTTGACTTGTGCTTTAACTGCTGAGCCATTCCTCCAAGTCCTCACCCCCGTTTCTGGAGACAGGGTGTCAGACTGCAGTCCAGGCTGGTCCTGTGCTCACTATGTAGTAGCCCAGGTTGGCTTCCAACTCGTGGTAGTCCTCCTCCCTCAGCCTCTCTTGAATGCTAGGATTACAGGTGTGTGCTACCGTGCCTGGCTTATGTGATGCTGGGGAACTGAATCCAGGTCCTTGCGCTTGCCAGGCAAGTGTTTACCCACTGAGATATTCCTGCAGTCTGTACTTCTTGAATATGTTATATAATAATGCGTTTCAAAATTTAGCATACATGTACATCCGCGTTTTCTTGTTAAAATTGTTGGTTTCAGTAAGTTTGGGAGTAGAGCCTAGGGTTGTGCATTTTCTCTCTTTTTCTGTTTTTCATACTGGGAGTTGAACCTGGGGCCCTCACTGTGAGTGAGCTATATTCCCAGACCATTTTTTTTTCTTTTTCAGTTTTTATTTTGAGATTGGTTGTCGTACATTGCCCAGGCTGGACTTGAACTTGTGATCTTCCTGCCTTAGCTTCCTAGAGTGTTGAGATCATAGGCCTGCATCATCAGGCTCAGGTAGATTTTTGTTTTTCTAATGAGCTCCCACATAGAAGATGATCCCATTCTGTTGGTCTATAGACTACCTTTGGAATAAAAGAGTATCTTGGGTTAGTAGTTGAGCTAGGTAACCTTTAAGGCACATATCCTTGCAAGACTATACCTATCCTAGGATGGAATGTCTGAGCTAGTGTAAAAAATATGTTGAAAATGAAGCAGCTGAAATTCTATTTTTTTCTGTCATTTATTTGTTAGTCATTTGACCTTGGTTTAGTTGGTCGGTAGTTAATTTTGTCTGTGAGCTTCATTATTTTTCAGACAAGGTCGGTCATGTTCAAGATGGTATGGCTGTAAATGAGTTTCATTATTTTTGCTCTCTTAAAGGATAGTATTGGAGAAGGCAGAGGTCTAGGGAGTTGCACTGTTTAAAAAGCAAGCTGGGTCGGGTGGTGCAGGCCTGTAACCCAAGCATTCTGGGAGGCTGAGGCAGGAAGATCTCAAGTTCAAGCCTATTTCAGGCAATCTGTCGTCTTAGTCATTTTAGACTTTGTCTCAAAATCAAAAATAAAAATGGGCTGGATGTGTAGCTCAATGTGAAAGTCGTAGGCTTGAATCCCCAGTGTCCCCCTACCCCCATAAACATTTGTTGTTCAAGTGTGTTGGCCAACGAGTGCTTCTGGGGAACTTGAGCTAATAAGTGGTAGTGTATGTTGTAGAACTGGCATATTTATTATCGTTAATTATAGTCATTGCTGTGTTTGAATTTCTAATCAGTTCTCTTTGTGCATTTTAGTACCAATATGATCTTGCAATTTCAAACTAGTTCATGATAAATTATTTTTCCTGACTAACAAAAGTTTGAGAAAAAATTTAATATGAAAATGTGCAAGACCCAGTTTTCAGTCATAGTGAAACATTGGAGAGGGGACGGGGTCATGGGTTTCTCCGCTGAACTGCCCTTTAAGCTCGTTTCCAGGCCTTCAACATGGTGATACTGTTGGCTCATACCACCACCTTTCCAGTGCTGTTCTGCTGCCCACTGGTAAGCTCCTCCCCGTTTTCATTCATTGCAAGGTTCATGAAAGGACCAGTGCCGCAAACTTCTTGTCCATAAATTTTTTTTTAGCTCTGGAGGGTGAGCTTTGCTCATGTTGCCTACTCTGTGGAGTGCCTTTGGAAGGGCCAAATTGTATTAAAGCATAAAATTAGAAATTGGTCTTTTTGGGAGAAGAGTTTTACTAAATGAGTATTCCATAGAATTTACTTGGATACTGTCTTAGTTTCCTTTTTTATTGCTGTGACTCAATGCATGATTTGAACAAATTAAGGGAGGAAAAGCTTATTTTAGCTTAAAGTTTCAGAAGGTTACAGTCCATTCATAGGTAGCTGGCAACAGTGGAAACACATGGCAGAGGCACGGGTGGAGGCTGCTCCTCACCAGCATTACAAACAGGAAGCCATGTTCCAGAAGGAGGGAGGAAGTAGCATGTATCTTTCCAGGACCTGTCCTAGTGATCCTGCCCTTCCAGGTCCAGCCTCAGTGTTCTGCCCTTCTTGGTTTAAGGCACTAATCCACCACACACCTGTAATCTAATCTTCTCCCACCTGTCTTCTATCACATACCACATGTTCACCATCTACCTCTCCAGACCAAGCCCCCGACTCCTAACGGCATGTGGCTCCATGGATAATCCTTAACGTACAGAAGATACATGAGGCTTTTGGGAGACATTCCAGATCCAAGTCACAGTAGATAGCTTTTATCATAGAATTATTTCTTAAGATTGCTAGTAACCAGCAAGGCAAAAAAAAAAAAAGAATGCTAATAACTCACTTTTTGTAGTTGAACCCAGGATCTTAAGCATACTCTGTCACTGAGCCATAGCCATACCCCTTAGTAAAACTACATTTTTGCTGGTTGCGTAGTATAGATGTCTTTGTTTGGGAAAACATGATAGAGATACGTATTTATGAAATGGTTAGGATTTTTTGTTGTTGCTTTTTCTTTTTTTTTTTTTTTTTTTTTTTGTTTTTGAGGTGGAGTCTTGCTTTGTAGCCCACACTCATCCTGAACTCACTGTGGAGCCCAGGCTAGCCTTTGACTTTACAATCCTCCTGTCTCAGCCTCCTGACTGCTGGGATTATAGGTGTGTACCACCACACCCAGCTTTATATGGTGCTGGCGAATTGAACCCCTGGCTTTGCGCTTGCTAGGCAAGCACTTTAACCACTGTGCCATTCCTCTAGCCTCCTGTTGTTTTTTGAGACAGGGTCCTGCTTTGTAGCCTACAGTGGTCCTAAACTCACTGTAACTCATTCAGGCCACTTGAATGCATAGTGATCCTTCTGCTTTTGCCTCCCTAGTGCTGGGATTGCAGGCGTGCACCACCATGCCTGGTTTATGTGCTGCTATGGAATTGAACCCAGGGCTTTGGCACTCTTAAATGCTGATCCACAGCTCCACCCCAAGATTCTCATAAATGTTTTTGTATGGTAGCATATTGAAGATGACTGTATATAAAATTTTGAAATACTTAAAACATCAATTGATAGGTATGTGCATATGTATTTCTTTATTGCTGTGTTTTGGATCAAACCCTGGGCCATTGATGTGCTAGGCAGAATCCTGGGAGGAACATGAGAAAAAGTGATGGGTAGGTGAGGGCTGCTTAGGAGGTTGCTCTTCAGGGGAGGTCATTCATTAAATGTCTTAGAAGTAGTAGATGCTATGCTTCTTCCTGAGAGAGGGTTTCAAGCATAGAGGAGGAAAGGTTAGAAAGAAATTAAAAGTATGTGATTAAAATTAGCAGTACTGTGTCAGCCTATTTAATTCATGCACAGCTGTAAAAATAGGTATATATGTGTTTGTGCACATACGCATACTATATGTGTATACACACACACACACACACACACACACACACACTCCTTTGTGAGTAGGCTTTTGTTTTTGGAAGGCTTTTTTTTTCTTTCAGAGACAGGTTCCAGGCCTGTCCTGAACTAACCATATAGTCCAGGCTGTCCTTGAACTCATGACTATCCTCCTCTTGACTCAGCCTCTCAAGTGATGGAGTTACAGGTGTATTCTCCCATTCCCAGTATGTGCATTGCTGGGGAACTGAACTCAGGGCCTTGCACTTGCTAGGCAAGTGCTTTAACTGCTGAACTATATTCCCAGCCTTGGAAGACTTAATAGCAGTGAAACTCTTGTAATAGTGAGCATACTATCCAGATTTTTGTTGATTTCTTTTTTATGTCTCAGTACTGGAAATCAAATCTAGGAGTGTTCTATTGATCTATATCCCCAGCACTCAATTTTAGCTTTGAGATATAATTTCTCTAAGTTGCCCAGATAGACCTAAAACTTGTGACTCTCCTGTCATAATCTTCTGAGTATGCTATCAGGCTGGTCATATGGTTTCTTCGACAGGGTCTCTCTATAGGCCAGGCTGACCTTGAACTAATGACAATCCTGCCTCAGCCTCCCAAGTGCTGAGATTATTGACATGTGCCACCACACCCAACTTTTTTTTTTTTTTTGAGACAGGGTCTTGCTGTATAGTCCAGGCTGGTCCTGACCTCACTGTGGAGCCCAAGCTGACCTTGAACTTCTAGCAGTCCTCCTGTCTCAGCCTCCTGAGAGCTGGGATTATAGTCATGTGCCACCATGCTCATCTTATGTGGTGCTAGGAAGTTGAACCTATGGCCTTGGGCTTGTTAGGCAAGTGCTTTAACTGCTGAATTTGGCTTATTTCACTCAAAATGATGTCTAATTTCATCTGTTCTGCAGTTGATGATTTTTTATGGCTCATGCTCCATTGTGTATATACACCATATTTTAAAAACCTATTCATTTCTTTAGGGATATGTAGGCTGGTTCTGTATCATGGCTGCTGTATATTGTGCTGTAATAAACATGAGTATGCAGGTATTCCTGTAGGGTGCTGACTTTACTTCCTTTAGATGGAGTAGCTGGATCAAATGGTCCCTCCATTTTCAATTTTTGAGGCCTGTCCATACTGATTTAGATGTTGTACTAATTTACATTCCCATCAGCAGTGTAGTGGGATTTTTTTCTCCTGCATCTTTACTAGCATTTACTGTTCTTTTTTTTGTTTTTGTATTTCTGATGATAGCCATTCTTACTGGAGTAAGATGGAATTTCTGAGTAGTCTTGATTATATTTCCCATTGTTGTTCTTGATGTGCATTTTTCAGTATTGTTCTTGATTATCCAAGAATATTATGAATTTTATTTTTGTTAGGAATAATAAATATATTTTTAATGTTGCCTTTCAGAAAGCTGAAGTTGATGGTAGTTTAAGTGACAGCCATGTATCTCCTCCAGCCAAACGCACTTTGAAACAACCGGATTCTGTTTGTAAAGACAAATCAAAATCACGAAGTACTGGCCAGAGAGAGGAGTGGAATATACCAACTGGACAGGCCAGGTGAGAAGGGAGAACTCAGTTGTTTTTTTGTGATTTATTTGGTGCATTCAGGGCTCATGTTAATGTTTATTTCCCTCCCTCCCTCCCTTCCTCCCTCCCACCCTCCTACCCTCCCACTTTTCCATCTATCCCCCGCACCCTTCTTTTTCCTCTTTTTGGAGACAAGAGTCTCACTGTGTAGTCCAGGTTGGTCCTGAACTTAGTCAGTAGCCCAGGCTAGTCTAGACCTCACAGCAGTCCTCCTGCCTCAGCCTCCCAAGTGCTGGGATTAAAGTCATGTTCCACCACATGTGGCTTATGTGATGCTGAGGAATTGAAGTCAGGGCCTTGCACTTGCTAGGCAAGAGCTCTGACTGTTGTGCTATTTCTCTAGCCCCTCTAATTTTCTTAACTTCTGAAATAAACTAGTGTCTAATATTATTACAAAAGCAAGAATATTGATAGATCTTGAGTGTATATTAATATTTATAGTCTTAGAGATTTAAATAAAATATAGGATTAGATTGATACTTTTTATTGGAAAACAAAAATTTCCCTTTCTAAGGTTTTTGATTATTCTACTTGAGTTGGTATACTAAAATGTAATGGAATTTTAGTTTTTTTTTTTTTTTTCTTTTTTTGAGGCAGGGTCTCACTCTGTATAGTCTAGGCTGGTCCTGAGCTCACTGTGTAACCTGGGCTGCCTCGAACTCAAGGAAATCCTCCTGCCTCAGCTTCCCCAGTGCTGGGATTATAGGCTTGTGCCACCACACCTGCCTTATGCGATGCTGGGTTGTAGAACCCAGGGCCTTGTGCTTGCTAGGCAAATGCTTTAACCTCTGTGCTATTCCTCCAGCCCCCCCCCACCCCCTTTTTGTTTTTTGTTTCTTTTCTTTTCTTTTCTTTTTCTTTTTCTTTTTTTGTTTCTTGTTTTGTAGTCCAGGCTGGTCCTGGACTTATTGTATATAGCCGACTGGCCTCAGACTTGTGGCAGTCCTCCTACCACAGCCTGCCGAATGCTGGGATTACAGACATGCACCGCCATACCCAGTTTTATGTGGTGCTGGGAATTGAACCCAGGGCCTTGTGCTTACTGGGCAAGTGTTTTAACTACTTAACTACACTTCCACCCTTGTTTAGTTAATTTTAAAAGAAGTCTTTACATGCGCTTTCTTATTTTCAGCTTAAATTTGCCTTGTGTTTGGTCCAGTATGTACTGGAAAAATATAATCTTACTCAGCTTTAATGTAAGTGATAAACTGGGCATGGTCACTCAGGCCTGTAATTGCAGTACTCTGAGAGGCCAAGGCAGGAGGATTGCAAGTTCAAACCTAGCTTGGGCAATTTAGAGGTTTAGCAAGAGCTCTGTCTGAAATCTAAAATTGAAACCAAGGGCTGTCGTTGTAGCTCAGTGGCTAAAGCGCTTGCCTAGCAAGCACAAGGCCCTGGGTTTGATTTCCCAACTCCATGTAAAACTGGATATGGCGGCATATGCCTGTAATTCCAGCATTTGGGAAGCTGATGCACGAGGATTGACTTGAGTTTAAGGCCAACCTGGTCTACATGGTGAGTTCAGGACCAGCCTGGGCTACACGCTGAGAGTTGTCTCAAAAAATAGTGTAGATGTAGTTGTACATACCCACAGAGAACACATGGAAAGAGTGTGGAGGGGGGAGGGAAATATTTAAAACATTGAATTATTAATATTTGGCTTGTTTTTTTTCCAGTCTTTGATGTAGATGAGTTGATATGTGAGCTGCCAACAAAAAGGAAATCCTTTGTTTTCATTACTTCAAGTACTTAAAGATATTTTGATTACATATATGTGGGCAAAATCAGGATATGTCTCTTGTAATAAAAAATTTTGAAGAAGATTCTGTGTAGTCTTTGACATGCTTTGTACTTTTTTCTTTTTGGGGGAGGAGGGGTAGGACAGAGTCTCACTTTGTATTCTAGTCTGGTAGTGAGCTTACCATTTAGCTGAGACTGGCCTCAAGTGCAAATGATCCTTCTGCCTCAGCTTCCAGTGTCCTGGAATTACAGGTGTGCACTACCAGACCTGGCTGAATTTAGGACCAGCCTGCTCTGCAGAGCCAGGCCCTGCCTCAAAAAAAAAAAAAAAATTCCATAAGAGATATCATTTAAAAATTTTAAAGTGTGTGTGTGTGTTTATGTGTATGTCTTTGTTTATTTTTGCCCTCCTCATATAGTCCTGATGCAGAAGTTCACCTTGGGCAGTTAACTGATTTAGTAAGACCCTTTCTCAAAATCAAAAGTAAAAATGGGTTGGGCATGTAGTTCATTGTCAAGGCCCTGAGCTCAGTTGACAGCACTCCTCTCACCTGTCCAAATTTTTTTCCCCTTTCCCACACTTACTCATCTGTAAGATGAAACAGGCTCAGATCATTATAATGATTACTTAAAATGGGTACTACTGGCACTGGAGAAATAGCACAGTAGTTAGAAAAAGGCCCTGAATTTGATTTCTTAGCTGGGTGTGGTGGTGCATGCCTATAAGCCCAGTAGTAGGAAGGCTGCAGCAAGAGGATTGCCCTGCGTTTGATGCAAACCTCGACCTCACAGTGAGTTCAGGAGCAAGTTCCTGTCTCACCAAAAAGAAAAAGAAAACAAAAATACTATCAGCTGTGTGTAGTGGTGCATGCACCATGTAGTTTCAACTGCTTGGCAGGTTGACAGGAAGGCCACTTGAGTCTAGGAGTTCAAGGACAGCCTGAGTAACATAATGAGACCCTGTCTCTTCCTCTCTCTTTGCATTTTTTAGACAGTTTGGAACTTAGATTCTGAGCTTCGTTCCCAGCTCCTCATCTCTTATACCAAGAAGCTCTTTGACTTTTTCTTAAATTGTCATGCTTTAATGACCATTTTAGTGTCTTTTTATTGACTTACATATCTATTTTTACTGAAATGGGAAAATTATAAAATGATTGTTTTAAGAAATCAGCTAAATAAATTATTAAAGTATATTGATGTTCAGTGTTTTTTTCTTTTACAACTTATTGTTTGAAAAAATTTGTTGTAGTTTTAAATTTACTTTGTCAATCAAACCAGTAGTTCCCATCCGTAGCCATTCTACTTATGCTTTCCTTTATTTATTTTGAACATTAAGCTAAAGTTTTGACTTTTTTTTTGAAACAGAGTCTTTGTAGCCCAGGCTGGCCCTGAACTCACTGTGTAGCCCAGGCTGGATTTGGACTCCGGGCAGTCTGCCTGCCTCAACCTCACAAGCGCTGGGATTACAGGCATGTGCCTTTGAACTCTTTCTGGGCCTTTGACATGCCATTCTTTCAGCCCTTGTTTTTGTTTTTGTTTTTTGAGGCAGGGTCTTGCACTGTAGCCCAGGCTGAACGTGAACTCACTATGGAGCCCAGACTGGCTTTGGACTCAGAACTGCCCTCCTGCCTCAGCCTCCCAAGTGCTGAGATTACAGGTGTGCTCCACCATGCCGGGCTTTATGTGCTGCTGGGGAATCAAATTGTGGCCTGTGCTTGCCAAGTAGTGCTTCAACTGCTGTGCCATTCCTCTAGTGTCCCCCCCCCCCCCCCCCCCCCGCTCCTTTTTTTTTTTGATTTTGAGACAGGGTCTGCTCTGTAATCCAGGTTGGACCTGTACTCACTATAGCCCAGGCTGCCCTGGAACTCAGGGCAATCCTCCTGCTGGGATTATAGGTGTATCACACCATGTCCTGCTTATTTTGGTGCTGAGGAACCCAATGTCTTGTGTTTGCTAGGCAAGTGCTTCAACCCCTTAGTATTCCTACAGCCCCTTAAATTCTGATTTTTCATGAATGTAATCTGGAAACCGAGAAGCTTTTGGAGGAAGTGAAGGGATTCAATCCCAAGCTAGTGATTGAGAAGGTTGCCTGGTCAGGCATACTCCCTGCTGCAATTTCTTCTTGAATCCCTAAGCTAATTTCTCTACCCATACATGTCTGAAAAGAGGATCTGTTTTCTTTAAAGAATGTCTCTATGAAGTGTAGAAGAATTGCTCAACAGTAAAAGTGCTTGCCTAGCAAGCTCAAGACCTTCTTTTGATCCCCAATACCACATAATCAGGGCCTAGTGCCACATGTTTTGTAATCCCAGCACTCTGGAGGCTGAGGCAGGAAGATTACCATTAGTTCAAGGTCAGTTCTGTGCTCAGTAGTGAGTTCAGGACCAGCCTGGACTACAGTGAAACCCTGTCTCAAAAAAATTATATGTCTATGTATATCTGTCTGTCTGTCTGTCTGTCTATCATATCTTTATGAAGTCCCAAGGATCACACATTGAACATTGGGGTAACAAATGGTAGGGTTTACTGCTGATCATCTTTGCTTTGTAGTAGAGAGAATAAGTGACAGTTTTACTTGTAATCACAGAATTCTCGCAAGAATAATAGTTGAAAAATTAAAAATAAACACCTTAAATCTTTTTTTGGTGTGGTAAGGGAGGTACTGAAGATCAGACTCAGGGCTTCATTGAGCTACACCCCAGCCTGTTTTTCATATTTTTGATCTTGAGACAGATTCTTGCTAAGCCAGGGCTTAAACTTTTGATCCTTGCTTCAGTTTCCCAGAGTGCTGGGAGTACGGGCCTCGCTACCAAGCCCAGCTTCAGTGAGGTTTTAGTTTGTGAAGTTGATGACAGAGAAAACTCAGTATAGAATCTGTTATATTGAAGGTTTTCTTGAAATAATCAAATGACTTTTAGCTAGTAATGAATTGGTGTATTATCAATCTTAGAGCAAAAATATTCTCTTTTAAAAACATGTTAACAAAATTTTAAAGGTTAAAATATTTTCAGTAGTATTGTATTTTTGGCTTATCTAAACAAATGCTGATGTGTTTATGTACTAAATACTATTGTATTCCAGGTTAACGTCTCAGCCTGGTGCTACATTACCAAATGGACATAGTAGTTTATGTAAGTATTTTGTTATAGAACTGGTTAGTATTGAAAGTTTTACAATGGTTTTAGATTAAGCATTAATGTGGGGGAAGAGAGTAATTTAATACTATGTTCTGGAAAGGTTCAAATGGCTGGATTTTAGTCAGTGTAAAAATTCATGTACATAAGCCCAGCTCTCTTAAAGGCTGAGGCAAGAGTATTACTGTGAATTCAAGGCCAGCCTGGGCTACATAGCGAGTGTAGGACCAGCCTGGACTACAGAGCAAGGCCTTGCCTCAAAAAAGTATGTAATTGTTAAATTTTGAGAAAACACTATAAGTAAATTAATAAAAAATATGATATTATAGAGCAACTCTAGCAATTTTGAAGTATTGAATATTATCGCCAGTTAAGATGTTCAACATTTATCATCTCTTAAAAGTAATTTTTGAATTTTTTCTTTTCTTTCTTTTTGTATTCTCTGTGTTAAAATGAAAATATCTGTCTTTTTGTAGCCCTTCGAAGCCATCCCCTTCGAGGAGAAAAGAAGGGAGATGGTGATCTTTCTTGTATAAATGGTGATATGGAAGTCAGAAAAAGTTGTCGTTCCAGGAAAAACAGATTTGAAAGTGTGAATCAGAGTTTGTTATTTGATCAACTAGTAAATAGGTATGAATATTGATGCAAAAAGTAGTGTTTTGATTTTTAAACCAATTATGTTGTTTTAAAAATAATTTAACTACTGATTTGGCAGTTAAGATAGTTCTTTTGAATCTTGAGTTAACATCTTGCAATGAATGTCGGTTTCTCAGTCAAGCTGGTAGATTATATTAATATAATTTGTTTAATTTTCTTCTATTTTAGGTTTTATGCATAGATAATACAAAAATAATTTTATTTGAACTTCACTGTGGTCCTTTGGTCTGTTTATGGTACTTGGGGTCAAACCCAGAGCCTTCATACAGTCCCACCCCATTTTTATTTTTGAATGTGAGACAGGGTCTAAGTTGTTTAGGCTCAGCTTGATTTTGTGATACTCCTCACTCCGCCTACTGGAGTGTTGAGATTGTAGTCGTATGCCACATGGCATGGCTTACGATTTGTGTTTTTGGAAGTCTCAAGCAACAGTGAGTTCCATTACTCATATATAGTAAGTAGCAGTTTTGTTTAGTCAAGATTTTGACTTAAAACCAGGTGTGTCTGTGATTCCAGCACTCCGGGGGGATGCGGCATAAGGATCTCTAATGTAAACCCAGCCTGGGCAACTTAGTGTGACCCTGTCACCAAATTAAAAAAAGAAGTTGGTGGTGTTGGAAAATGTAGCTCAGTGCAGAGTCACTAGGTTTAGTTCCAGGAACTGAAAAAGAAGAGGATTTTGCCTAGTGTGCGTTTTGAGCCTAGGTGTGTACAACTTAGTTATCTAACTAGCACATGGGTCTAGCTAACCATCTACTTCCATGAAACTTTATTTTCTCAGAGTATATATTGTCTTAGGCTCTGACTGGGCAAATTAATGAAGACATTTATTTCTCACAGTTCTGCAGGCTAGGAAGTCCAAACTAGAGGGACTGAATCTGCTGAGGATCTTCTTGCCAAATAGCATGGTAGAGGCATTATATGAAGAGACTATAAAAAAGGGACTGAGGAAGGAGAAGGGAGGGGAACAGGGGCTAAATTAAACTCCTCCTCTTTATAAGTAATAATTTATCTTGTGATAATCATTTTAATCCTTTTGTGAGAGGGTATTCCTCAGACCTAGTCACCTCTTATAAGATCCTGGCTTTTAGTTGTTGTATTGGGGATTGAGTTTCCAACATCTGAACTTTGAGGACCACTCAAGCCATAGTGTAGACATCACACTACTTGTCTGTACAATGATTGTAATGGCTCAGAGGGAGGGAGGGCAATATAATTTTCGTTTGACAGAAGTAGAAATCATAGTGTATAGTGGTAATGTAAATTTGAGGATGTTGCTATTTATTGAGCACTTAAAACAGGGTCTGAAAGCATAGTAAATATGAAAATATTTGGTAAAAGCATAGAATAAAGATTTCTATGACATTAGTATATATTTTTCTGTTTATACATTTTTTTGGGATTGAACCCAGAGCCTCACAACTAAGTTACATTCCCAGTCCAGTTTTCATTTTGAGAAGGGGTCGAGTTTGTCTCTTGAGTTGCCCAGGATGGGCTTGAATTTGTGATTCTCCTGCTTCAGTCTTCCAGACTGATGGGATTGTGGGCGTATGCCACTATCACTGGCTGTTCTGTCCCCCCAACCATTGTTATTAGTGTGTATATGCAATATGCAGTGGGTTAATGAAACTTGAGTATTTTCTGCACATATATATCACAACAACTTCACAATCCTTTCCCTGCTGCCTTTCTCACCCTCACACATCTCCCCTGACTTGTAGCATCTGCCCATTTGACTCTTACTTGTATTCTGGATTTCTCGTATTAGCGAGACTATGTGCTTTTTAATCTTCTGGGTTTGATTCATTCATTGAGCATAATGGTCTCAAGTTGCATCCATTTACCTACAAATGATTCAGATTGCTATTTTTCTGCTTTTTGTTTTTTTATTTTTTTATTTTTATTTTAACTGTTTTATTAATATGTAAGTATGCAATACATAATGTTTACATTGAGCTTGAGTATTTTGTGCGCGTATGTATTGTGTTAGCATTGTAAACCCTTCTTCTCTCCCTTTTATGACTGTCCCACTATTCCCCTCTAAATCCCACTATCCCCCATTTAATTGTATGAAATGACTGTATTCTGGGTTTCTCATATGGAGAAACCATTTGATACTTAACTTATGTGACTCACTTCGCTGAATGTGAGTCTCAGGTTGCATCCATTTCCCTAACAAAAGCCTCAAAACTGTCTTTATAGACGAGTGGTACTCCATTGCATACATTACCACAATTTTTGTATCCACTGGTCTCTTGATGGGTATTGTGGCATCTTTTACATTTTAACTATTGTTAAGTTATGCTGCTATGAACACAGGCATACCTCTTTTATATGAACCTTTTAACTCTTGTGGACAAATTGTTTATTTCTTGACTCAGTTTTCTACTCTAATGTCTAAAACTTGTTCAGTTAATCTTAGTGCCTTTAACTTTTTTTGTAAATTCTCTTATTTTATACATTGAGGTAGTTTTCAGTGTTATAGATCTGGTAGTTATTTATGGTAGCATTATGGATTTTTAAAATTTGGAGTCTTGCCAACAAAGGCCTCTACTTTTTAAATTTTATTGTAATAAACATTAAGATAGAGTATTTTCTGGTTTTATCTTTTTTAATGAGACATTGTTTTCTGATGTTGATAATAGAAGAGATTTAATTGGGACATTATATGCAGTTACATATTAGATGAGATCAGGCATGTTCAGGGTGCTGTGACTGTAGACACCCTGCAGCACCTGGCATTACCAGATATTTCCCATCTGACAACTAACCAGGCCTGACCCTGCTGAACTTACACGTTTAGATGAGATTGGGCGTGTTCAGAGTGGCATGGCTGTAGACTAGTTACTGTTAGACATGTGTTAATTTATACTTTGTTGACGAGCCCTATTTAAATCCTATTTTAATTATGATTTCAGTACCGCTGAAGCTGTACTACAAGAAATGGACAACATTAACATCCGGCGAAATCGCCGATCTGGAGAAGTAGAACGACTTAGAATGTGGACAGATACAGAATTTGTAAGTACATTCTCTGTGGCAAATTTGCCAGTATTTTATTATTACTTTTTGTAGTACCTGTGATTGAGTACAGGGCGTTCACATTATCTTATATTTGTAGTTCAGTTTTTATTTTGAGAGAGTCTCAAGCCATGAAGTTACCAGAGTGGGCTTGAATTAGCAATCCCCCTGCCTCAGCCTTCTAGAGTACTGGGATTCTAAGGCTTATGCCAATGAGCCGTTTTTTTTTTTTTTTTTTTTTTAATTTCTTGTAAGGAAAGAGGAATTCCAAGGGAGAATGTTTTGTTTTGTTTTTTGAATTGATAATTGTTCTTGTTCAGTGTGGAATTTTATTTTTATTTTTTATTTATTTTTAATGTGTGGTGCTGGGGAATCAAACTCACGGCCTTGTGCTTGCAAGGCAAGCACTTTAACCATTGTGCCAATCCTCCAGCCCCGTTATTTTTTATTCTTATTTTGTTTTTGGGACAGGGTCTCCCTCCCCCTCCACTCCCCTCCCCTCTCCTCTCTTCTCCCCCATTCCTCTCCCTTCCCCTCTCCCACTATTCCTCTCCTGCTTCTCTTTTTTTTTGAGACAGGGTCTCGCTCTGTGGTCCAGGCTGGTCCTGAATTCACTTCAGAGCCCAGGCTGGCCTTGGACTCACGGCAATCCTCCTGTCTCATCCTCCAGCCCCTCTCCTGCTTCTCTTTCACACTTTTCTCCTCTCCTCTCTCCCTTCTGTCCTCTCCTCTCCCCTCCCCTTCCTTCCCCTCCTCTCCTGCTTCTCTCCTCTCCTTTCCTCTTCCACCTCTTCACTGTCCTCTACCCTCCCCTCCCCTCTTCTTCCCTCTGCTTCCTTTCCCTCTTCTCCCCTC